>JAGGAQ010006496.1:0-13317 GCA_017657225.1 Termitomyces sp. T69sscA
ATCAAGAGGGGGTTTGGGGGCGAAGCCCCCAAGGGAGCGAAGCTCCCCACTGCTAAGACTCGGGCCGAAGGCCCGAGGCGTAGCTCGTTGATATAATGTGATTACCTTACAAACATACTTTCCGTTCTGGTCAGTTTTCGGTGCACGACAATTGAGCGTTGACAAATTTAAAGCCTTGATTCCAGTCTCGAGACCCTCATTTTCATGCCTCGCTTCAAATTCTTATAAAAGCTCATCGAAGCTTTATATTAGTCCGAGCAGTGACCTGATGAACTGTGACTTCGCGATGTCATAGATTCTGTCAGCCACAGTTGTCCCGTCGATTCTATCTATGCACTCTTTCCAACGGGTGAGGCTGTCAGTTATGTGAGACCTTTTCGGTACATAAAGTGTTGGTCAATCACGGAGGTCTTTTTCGAACCTCGTCAGCTTGTCCCAATATCATGAGTAACACAACGGCACCACAAGTATACTTCGAAGACATTGTGTCTGTCCCTGCTGCTGCTGTCCTTGCGGTGTTTTACTCCGTCTTCCTGGCTGGCTTTATTGTTCAGTGGGCTAGGTTCCGAAGTCGTGTTTACCGTATCTTGTCGTTCTTCTGTGCGAGTACGTTGCACGTTCATTGTAGTTTCATCCTGTCAGACGAATCTCAATCACGCAGTTCGTTTTACATCTTTTATCTTGCGTGCTGTTATAGCAGGATCAGCGACAGTAAACGTTGGGTTGTTGATAGGGGAGGAGATACTCTCTAGCATCGGCTTCTTCCCATTATTGAACGCTATGAACCAACTCCTCTTCGATCTGCAAGTGTCTCTCGTATGCACATTGCCGTTCTCGTGACTGACCCATGTATTAGGGAGACTGTATACTTTCACAACCTGTTACTCAACGCCTTGTGTACCCGCTCGAACCGGCCTATGTCCAGGATACTGCGTTTCCACGCGCTCTATCGTCTCTTGATCCTCGGTGCCGTCGTCATAGGCAGTGTCGGTCTGTCACAAGTGTATACATCTGATGACTCTGACACCATCGCGGCTGGAATTTCCCTACATATAACCAGCTCCGTCCTGTTCCTTGTCATCATCTTGTACCTTGCATGCCAGACGGTAATCCTTTCCAAGACAGGAACACGGAGTATGTCCTAACGTTTACCTCTGCTTTTTACGCCTAAATAATACTTGATGATTTGTTAAATCAGGCGCAAGTCACTCGCGGTCTCAGACTGGCTTCGGTGCACGATATGGAACACAAATACTCATGGGAATATCTATTTTACTTTTCATACGCGAGCTCTATGATACGGCGACCGCACAAGATCGTTCCAGAGCAAACAACGAGCATCTCTGGTACCCCCTCCTGGCACTCCCTGAGATCCTGGCCGTCTTGCTGTTTGCAATCCCGGGTCTCATCCCCGTGCGTTTTCAGCGCTCTGGGTCCGTCTTCCAGGAGGAGCAGGAGAAATCATCGGAGAAATCACCGGTTGACGCTGTCCAATCTGCTCCCGCTTGCGTCGAATCTCAAGTTTGCTTGGGTGGTATATCTGATTCTCCGCCGCAGTTGCCTGCTGACCTTGTGGCTTCGAAAAGTGATCCTGGTCTGAGCATTATGTAGTTCAACGTACCCTAGTTCTCGAGCTGTCAGTGTCAAAGTTGCCTAGCTTTACCTGTCTATAACCATCCTTGAGATCCTCATTTTTATGGTTTCAGGGTTTTTCTTTGTTAATTCATGCTATTGGAGCGCTTTAAGACCGCGGTGTCGTGTCGAAGAGCATTCAATGTCCTTATTATGACCTTGATCATAAGGAGACGGCATCGAACTGATTTACCTCTCCCTTTTCGATCACACAACAATCTTGACTTCAACGAGAATCCGGTGAGCTGGGCTCAGTCAAAAATGGTCGCTGTGCGAAATCCGAATGGGAACTGGAATCTGACAGGGCCCTATCACTAGATTCCTTGATAATTAAGGACACCAGTTAACAGGAGACTCGGCCCGGGCCAGAAATGACGACACAGCCACTTCTCGAGCACACAATAACCTTTACATATGCAGTCATGTCGTTCTCTTTCTTCTACAGCGACCCCATCTCTTTTAGAAGAGTCAAGATCCAAAGATACAATTCCTAAAGAAATCTCTGGAGATACACAAAACACGTCGACCGATCTGGAGGATGGGGAGATTGTAGACGAGACTAATCCGGAGGAAGCTCAGGCGGTAGATGGCCTGGGGGAGGTCTTTGACAGATGCGAACCGTCTCTGAATCATAGGAGCAGACTCGATGTAGAATTTTCCGAAAAATTGGGCCGCGAGCACGAAAGCACCCTAGTGCCGAAGCCAAGTATCTCTGCCATGGAAGCCTTGGAATCTTTCGGTAGCTCGGGTGAACACTCTGGAATAGGTTCCCCCTCTTATCCGATCTCCACTCCGGCGTCTGTTCTAAAACCAGATGTACCAGTTGCGAACTCGCTCTTTGCACGTGGGAACCACGTTTCTTCTCTGGCGATAGATTCTCATTTGTCTCCAGTCTCTGAAGAAGAACTTGAACTCGCGAAAGATGTTGTATTGGACTTATTGGGATGGGGCGTGCAGCCGGAGTACCTTATTGAATGCGGGATCTCCTCGCATGCGATATATAGAATCTTCACGGATCTTCACCTCCGCTTTCCTACAAACCTCTCATATTTCGGACCTGGATGATTAAATAATGGGACTTGTATGGATTCTTGCCGTGCTACATAAGCTAACCCGTTGCATGTTCGCTTTCATGCCTGTGAAACTTGATCTGATCGTCGAGTTTCCTTTTTACTGGAGGTTCAAGCCTTTACGCGGTGCGGAATTGGAGATTGCCTAGAAATTCCCTCACGATTGTCATGAGGATGAATGTATCAGCCACTCACGTTTGGTCTGGATGATATATATATCTGTCCCGCGTCCTTTTCTAGTCTGCATGCTCTGCGGTCGAGCTCTACACCGCTCTTGGGCCAGTCGGACTATACGCTTACCTCCCTCACAATCGAGTGCGCTTGGGATCAGATGATATTAATATCTTGCAGCACTTAAGAAGCTCCGTCTCTCGCGACCGTTTATCCGGCGGCATAGTATTCAAGGCCTATAGAGACGCCCTTCAATGCTGACTCATGTGGGGTTCTATACCCAGTCAAAAATTGGCGGACTATGTCCTTTCTTATAATTGTATTCAGTCCAATGTGGCAAAAAGTCCAAACTGCTGCTTATGAGTTTTGGCTCCTAGATTTACGTATCTTAACAGATATCGCCGATGAGTAGGTCCAATGTGCGACTCGGAGAAGTACAGAACATCGATCAAGTGTATCCTATGGGACATTTTCGGAGGCAGCAAGATTAAACACCCACTTTCCGGCAAGTAATTTCGAATGGTACAAATTCCCTTCGAGTTGGGTGCAGGTTCCATTAATGTTCTGCATCGTAAATGTACGAGCACGCCTCGTAAGTTCACTTCATTTCCCTAGTGTAGGCTGTGACACTGTATGTTGTTGAATCATAAATTGTCAGGCTTGCCCCATGCATTTCAACGATGACAAAAGGCCCCAGCGTTAATGTCTTCCGGATTGCCACCGCGAAAACTACAACAATTTCGTTGAAGCCTCCGAGTTTTTGTGGGTCAAACTTAATTGTCCAAGTCAAGGCATCAACACGTGGACTCTTGCTCAAACAATCATAGTCAGGGTCCAGAGACTACAATTTCATATGCATGATCCGGACACGGGGATCCGTAGGATAGTTTGGAGAGTAAAAACGCAAAAGCTTCTTTGAGAGATATGCTTACGCGCGTTCTTTCCTTGCTCAAAGTCTGTAGAACAAGTTTTATAGGAGTAGTACATTTGCAAGAATTTCAGGTGTTGAAATGCTCTTGTGGACCATCGAGAATACGAACGAGTCAGAGTCCTATATATATGTTACGCGGTTGATCGATCAAAATTAGAGAGGAACTCCGGAGAGACCATGAAGGTCGACTCGACAAAGCGAACTTCCACTAGCACCGCTCGTGGTCGCGGAACCTACGCAGCACAAGCGTGCAGTATTTGCAGAGGAAAGTGAGGATGTCAATTGTTGCTTATTTTACTCACTGATCATACTTGAAGGAAGACCAAGTGCGATGGAGTCAAGCCGATTTGTGGACCTTGTACGACAACTGGCCGGCAAGACGAGGTGAAATTTACCACAAACATACCTATTTACTCTTGCAAACTACGTTTCTCAGTGTTCATGGGGTCGAGAAACCGGTCGGAAACCACGAACAGAAGCACATTTCGAGGCGATGCGGAAACGTGCCGACGCGCTCGAAGAGTATGTCAATCTTCTCGAGTCGATGTTAGAGAAGTGCAGGCGAGAACACGGAGGTAGTAAAGACAATGGCGAGTCCTATCTGCAGTTCAGACCCAGGGACGCCGAAGGAATTGAAGTTGATGTCGAAGACAACGATGATACTAGAGATGAGGATCGTCTTTTCTCTCAGGAGCTATGTCTGCCTACGAGGAACCTAAAAGTGCGTATGCATCTTCATTTTTCATTTCAGAAAATCTGATACCTACCCATTCATAGCTCGAAGAGGGCAATCTACTTTCGCATGGAAATACTGCGGTATTCCGCTTCGCCCCCGAACCTCCTATATCTCCACCGACGTCTCGTTTTCCGCCTAATCCTAAATCTCCTCGTTTTTCCCTACTTGTTCATGGCCTCGATAACAAAAATTATAATCCAGATTTCGACTGGTCACGATATCTACCTACATCTGTCCCTCTTGACCGTAAGGAGCACGACAAGTAAGGTCTACATTCGATCTATGCTGTCTCTTTGAAGTTCAGTCTGACTCCAGGTTAATCGACCTTGTCTTCAAATTCATCATGTCATGGTGCCTCCGGATTGTGCCAGACCTGTTTTTGCGGGACATGCATGAAACACTAAGTACACCACGATCCCAGACGCCTCCTCAAACTGTTCATTACTCTCCGATGCTCCATAATTCTCTCCTTGCCGTCGCCACAGCATTCTCTGACGATCCTCGAATACGTGACCTGAAGGCTCGTCAAGCCTTTGCTACCCTCGCCAAAAGCCATGTAGAGACGGAGTGCCAGCAACCCAATATCAGTGTTGTCCATGCTTTATCCTGTCTTGGAAGCTATCACTCGGGCCTTGGAGAACAGACGCTTGGATACCTTTATTTTGGTATGTGGAGCGGCCCGTCCAGCCCTGTAACGTGGATGTTGTTGACATTTGCTCTTAGGGATGAGTGCCAGGATGAGTCAGGCTCGTGAGTCATTCGATTCCTAGGACACATGTGGGACTTGAACAAAGTCCTTGTTCAGTTGGCCTCAGTATTGACTGTTCCGCCTGGGTCAAGTCTGGACTCCTGACAGAAAATGACATGTTTGATCGCAATTGGGCGTTCTGGACCATTTTTACCCAGGGAGGCAGTTCTAGGTCTCAATTATGATTCTTGCCTGATATTATCCAATTGTAGGATGTCTGTTGGTCTCTTTATGTTGGACGTGATTTCAGTATACCTTTCTCTTCAGTTTCATTGAAACGGATACCCATACCGATTGTCGATGCCGAATTTGATTTAGTGCCGTGGTGCCATCCACCTTCAGGTATAGCTCCACAACCGAACTACCTTTCGAAAACGTTTGCTGCTTCATGCGAGCTGTTAATGATCGCAAGACGTATCATGGATGTCGTGTAAGTTCCTCAGGGTACTAGCATATCGATAATTGAATCTAATTTTCTGTGGAATAATTTTCTGTAGAAATGGTCTTAACAATGCTAGCGTGAGGCACGAGGTCAACCACGAACTCATAAGCAATATTGAGTATGTCTTCTCCTCGCTCCTTGTGATATTATACCAGCTCGTGTTGCTCTCAGCTTGCAATTAAACACCTGGAAGAGTAACCTTCCTCCAGATCTCGACATCACTCTCAAGTCTCGGCCAACAGCTACACCTCACCGACTAATGATGCACTGTACGTATTGGTGGTTTTTCATCCTCCTACATCGCCCCTTCTACAATCGCAAGCACCGTTCAACAGATCGTGAAATTGATCATGTCAAGGTATGGCTTGAATGACGACCCGAGCGACCTGTTCATATTCTTTTCTAGTTATGTAAACGGGCAGCTGAGAACATCGTTGAGCTTCTAGGAACATGGCGTTCGCTTTATACCCTCCGCTACACACCCATTACCCTCGTTCAGACCGCCTTCTCTGCCGGTACGATCTATCTCCTGGGCGCTGTTCAGGCGGCCACGGGACTTCGTGTCGCTCAAGAGTCACTTAAGCACGCTCTCGCGCAAACACAACTGTGTGTAGAATACCTCGTTGAGATTGGCAAGTCGTGGCAATGTGCTACGAATATTGGCGATATTCTTAGGCGCTTACTGCACGAGCAGCTCAAACCTCTCCTTGATAAACGTGCGATTCGCGCAGACGCGATGTCGGGCTCTGTCGCACAGAGTCAGAATCAAAATCAGCGGCAAGGCAATGGAGGATACTCGACTTCGCCTCACCCTTACAGTGGCTCCGTGCCGCACCGCCGCCGCTCACCATCTCAACGACGGTCGACGGCAGGGAGGGATGAGGCTCTTCGGGGTCGGCCAAGTGTCACAACGATTCAGACATGCCTCTCCAAAATAGGTTCATCAAATCATCACAGCCCGATCCCTTCTGTCAACTCTCATTCACAACCTCAATCCCCTTCATTCTCCCTCCCGCGATCATATTCAATTCCCAACATGGTATTCAATCAATCTTCATCATCATGGTCGATGGATTACACCCCTGCAGGCCCTACAATAGGCGACGATGGGTCTCCTTTGTTTCAGAGTTTCAGCGGGACAGGTTCCGACAACAGGGTTGACGCGAGCATGGATATAGATTTTGGCTCCACTTTGCATGGTGGCGTGTTCGAGGAAAATTCAAGTTTCAGTGGGAATACAAGTAGCTATAGTAATGTGGGGATCGAGAAGGAGAATACCACAATGGCCCAAGTCATAGATCCTTCCAGTTTCTTGGCTATGCTAGGCGGGGAGCCACTCTCGGATGCACCTTTTTTGCCAACTTTCAACTCAAATTCGCCGCCTGCAGAGGGAGGCGACCCATACTCTCCTCGAATGCAACGGCTGTCCACGTCACTGTCAACCGCTTTTGAAGGATCTGTCCGGGGGCGCCAGATACCCGAGTCCGATCTTACGATCCTCGCACAGTTCTGGGATCGGAGTTTCGTATGAAGATGATTGTTATATGAATTGTGTATGCGTAAGTGGCGCACAATCCTATCATCTTTACATCTCAGAAGAAATCAAGAGAAATGGAAAGGTTGTTGTCTGGGCAGGGAGTTTGTGATACTGTAGAAAATCACTGCTTCCGTCCTTCGTACGGACTCGGTCCTTTTTTAATTAATCAAACTCCCGTTGGTCATCCCGTCTACGGAACTAGGAATAGAGGGAGGAAAGCTAGAGATCTTATTCATCAGTATGACTCTGTGTATACATTTTGATCGTTCGTTCCATGATCTGTGGTTTTACATCGAATGTTTCGAGGTACTAGACGACACTACTTGACAAACCCGAACGACATCAAGTTCATTTGAAACTGACTTCTACACCGGATATGAGAGATCGAGGGAACCTGGTGTAAAGCTTCCGGATGAGTCTTGTCAACTGTACATGAATTAGAGGGGCCTGAGTGAACAAGTACTTCATTCAACAGTCTCAGGACTTTCCGAACGCGATGTAATTCTGTAAATGGTTCAACCATGTGTAGAATTCTCGCGCAATCTATTGCTTGATGTGCTAGTGCTTTCATTTCCATGCCAAGCCCGGTCGGACTTCACGGGTCCAGAACAATTTCATTGTTACTTGATACATGCTTGCCTTTCCTGGGGATGTAACTTCTGACAATATCCTGGATTTGTATCTCAGTACTCGTCGACTTAAAATCGAAGGTTACTTGCAGCTTGTGTCCCAAAAGCAATCGCTCCAATGGTAGGAACTAGAAACATCCATTAAAATCGACGGACGCGGGGCATTAAAAGACTTAAATATGGCCGTGTTTACCTGTAATGAGAATGATTCCCCAGATACTCGAAGTCTGATTCAGACGTGTCATATTTGCTACTGAAAGGCTAGCATCAATATAGGGTGAGTCCCGTCTTCTAATAATTCATACGACTACTCACCCCAGTGCTAACCCCCCAACCAGCGAGAACAAGACCAGTCTAATGTATAAAGAAAACTTGATATCCGTATGACTGTGTTGGCTTAAACGGCGCATGGTGCCACTATTTCTGCAGAGCACATATGTCAGGTAAACTAAATTCTTTCTCAAAACCAAAGAGTCGTTCTGGATCAAGCTAACAAGACTCACTGTCCAGAGGGACGACAATTACCGCACAGATAATGACGACAATGCAATTGATGGTAGCACTAACCAATCATGAAAGTATTTTAACACTCATTAATGCCTGAGGTTCGTGCATTACTCACGGTAGCGTCGACGTGATGGTACAATAAAGCTGATTCGGAGAACGCTTGTCCGTGGAAGGATCGGAAAGTCCCTTGACATGATCGGAGAGAACTCAGTTTTGAGCACGAAGTGATATAGACGACTTACAAGGGAAACTACGTAGATGAGTTGGGCGCAAAACGCTACCCATGGCAAGATGACAAGCTGAGAGGAACAATGTATGTAAACTTGCGTTCGACTTGAATTTTTGCCTACCAGATTTTCTGTCCAAGACCTTCTCTTGGTCTCAAGACAACCGAAATCAACGATGGACATCTGTAAACAGAACTTCGTTATCGAAGCTTTCAACATATACTGCAATTACTTGAGGCAAAGAACGCCTCACGTTTATAGCATAGCAAGTGTACGAGATAGCACAACTTGATGAAAGTCGTGAGAGGTGTCATAATCTTATCCATCGTGCAAACACTCACAGGAGCGGAACACTGTACACCAATGAAGCTTGGGAAAGGCATAAACTGTATGGCGGATGCTGCGTTGTGCGCTGGCGTCCGATGAGGAGAATGAAAGTTATCGTATAGAGAATAAACGAGAGAATGAGGTTATCCCAAGTTGCCTTTCTGAATACGCCCGCGAAAAGAGTTGGTGCCAGCACAATGATATTCAAGAAGAGACCTAGGCAAGCGAAAGTGTCAAATATGACGATTTCTCCTAAGCCAGTGGCCACCCTTTCCGATGTGTCGTTCAGCAGGACCAGCATGCTGAAGTTGGGATCAGGATACGGGCACGAGATTGAGGGGTTTTTTACTGCATGCATCTGTCTCTTGATATCTTGTCGCACGGCCCCTACATCATGATTGATATTGCTGTATTCTAAGCCATGATGTAGCAAGTTATCGGGTTTGTACGTACTCTGACAGAACCAGGTATTACGAGAAGGCTCGGATCTGTGGGCGTCGGCAACGCCCACATACCTAGACTCGTAGACATTGATAGAAAGAGAAGTGTTAACACCTCCTGAACGATCCTGAAACTTGCTGTGGGACTTGATTGATGATCTAGATCGTCAAGAGGTGTGGAAGAGATCACTCGTCCAGTGTAAATTCTCAGTTTTTGAGAGTAGTTTCAGTGCTTCTGAGGCTGAGCTGTAACCATGATGTATTGGAATTAGCATGACCGTATACTGTGTTTGATCATCAAGGCGTCCATAAGGTGACTGAAACATGAAATTATGGCTGTAGACGCTGATCAGTTAAGGCTCTGATGAAACAAAAAACATCATCAGTGTCCGTCCATTTTGATCACGCATAACTGTATTTGGCCCACTTATGTACCAATGTTGCTGAATGAGATTTTGATCTACAAAATTCAAATCGGTGCATTTGAGGCGAACAGAAGAACTCAGCGTAACAACAAGCTAGTTTGTTGAAAATTGCTGCTAAATGTGACAGAAGGAAAGCTTTCACGCCGTGGAATCTCAAGAAATCATTCGTTCAAGCAAGGTGGAGTGTGGATTACCCCGAAGCTAGCGCAGCTGTATCTTTTGCATAAAGAGAGATAAAGTTCATTACAGCTTAGATAACCCAACCACTCCTACTCAAAGTTTTTCAGTGACCTCAAGCCTGAAATCCTTAAAGTACGCCTTCTGGTCCTTGGGCGATGCATAGGCAGGTTTCGAACCTGATGAAGAAATCAGAGAGATTGAAGCAGCATATCTGAGCCAACGCACTGCCACCGAAGAAAGTGTGAATCATCGCGCCAAAAATCCGTCCTTCCTCACTTCCCCTCAGTTCTATACCCTTGATAAGAATCTTTGATGCGCCGTCTTGGAAAACTTCAATCTCTCCATTCATCTTCCCAACGTCATTGAGCTTGACACGTTCGGAGAGTTCAATCCATCTTCCGGGAGTAAACTTGTAGTTCCCAGTGTCTATGGACGCGCCATACTTGAGATCACATTTTCCTTTGCAAACAGCAAGTTTCTGATTGGCAGTGGGAAGATATGCGTAGAGTTCTCCAGCGCCATGGTCTCGCCACATCAGACGAGCAGACCAACATTTATTACTGAAACGGGAGGTAAGTTAGCGATTGGGCATTGATAGACAAGTAGCGCACTTATGGTATCCACCAGTACACTTCTTTGCTATGTCAGCATTCGCGCCACCATCTGAAAGATAAGTTGAGTAAAAAATGTACATGTGTGACTTTCGAGAATCTCACATAGACCGGGGAGCTTGCCTCCTAGCTGGAAGTCAAATCCGTCTTCAAATCTGACCTTGTAAGTAAGCCTCGCTTCTTTGGCGCTGGCAATATTTACGCCAGGTCCACCGGAAGCCTCGAAGATGAATCCAGAAATCCCTGGTCCAGGTGGCTTTGACCCGGCATAAGAACCTTTAGGATAGTGTCCGATCAATGCGACTTCATTTTGAGGACCCTTTCCGATGTATGACTTTTCAAACCCGCCACTGATACCGAAGGACGAGCCGGCTTTAATGGAGTTGGGCCATCCGCCGTATGCTGCCTTCGCCCGAACATGGCTTGGAACCGGCGCAGCCAGGGAAGAGAAAGCAGAGAAAGATACAAATAGAAGGACGACGGAAAACAACATAGTGGATGAGAAAAATGTACAGCGGATGAGCGAGCTATTAGTTGTCCTGCAACTGGGAAGGTGGAATTGTCCAGCAATGAACGGGTAGGGGGGCGACCGGGCAAAGGCCCAAGGAAGGATGTGCGCGTCCTTTTGTATTAGACCGTGAGTGGCCGTAATCACATATCAAACACACTGATGAAGATTGAATCAAGGTTCATCATATGGACATCGATGGTCTTGCAGGGTTATCAATGATGCAATTCGACGACGACAGATTGCGTGCGACGGCTGCGAAGGGGAAAGAGTGAGTCTATGATTTTACAAGAGACAGTTTTTACTGACAAAATTCCTATATGTACGGATCGCAGACCGAGCAAATTACAAGGCCGCGTCATTAACAATGTCGTGTGTGAAGTTATGAGATGACGAAGTGTGTCCTGAATAATATCAATTCTAGATCCGAAAGTCCCCTTACCACCATACTGCATCAAACTAGAATTCGCGTATTTGCAGGATATTTCTTGGCATTTCCGCAGTCGGGTTGCACAACACCTACCAGTGTAAACAAGCAACCTCGAACAGAAGACACTCCAGGAAGTCTTGATGCATTCCGTAAGTATGCCTTCATATATAATACGTATTAAGTCATGGATGGACATGCGTTCTCATAATTGCATACTCGAAGAGGGCTGGGGTCGATCCTCGGTCATTCTAGATGATCACGACATCAATGACGACCTGCGAGAGGAAGAGGTCTTCCATTCCGTACGAATAATGGTTGCTAGGGGCTGAGAAGAGCAATGAGGATTGGTATCCATGACGAAGTCGAAATGGGTATGTGAATTCGGACTTCAGTGGAGTGGATATCCACGTTCTGCTTCGCGAGTGTTGCGGCAATCGACCCATTTTGCATTTCAAGTCGACTGACAAAAAACTTGAGAAATTGGTGATACCCGAACTGATAGAGATGGAGAGGTTTGACCAAACACAAAAACAGTTATCAAAAGGCGAAAGAATGCAAAACCATGAAATGCAATCATAGCAAAGAATTCGGCGTGCTCTTGTATGCTGCTCTGCGACCGAGCAAGCAACAGTCGATTTTGAGTTACAAACGTTATCTCTTGTCTGTCTGCTAAGCCGAGTAGAGCGCAGCTTGAGGTGTGGTTGCATGACTCTGAGCGAATACCATCCTGTATTCCTTACAATGTTGTACGTTGAGCACTAGGGCGTCCTAGTGGTATTACTTGTGCATCTCCAAGTAAAAGACTTGGAACCAGGACAAGTTTTCGATGTAAATGAGGCCAGATCCTTTTGCTGAAAAGGCAGCGGCTTCCATGGCCAGATCAGAAACAATACAAACAATATCACAGTGATTACCAGCCCAATGTGAGAAGCATCGCGTTCCGTAGTACGAGTATGGGAGAGCCAGAACCGCTGAGATGTTACGAGCCCATGACGTAGTAGGAACTTGAAAATAGCGATTGATGTACAAACAGGCGTAAACAACCTCGTGCAGACACCTCCCCACCGCCATCGCTCTACCAAGAGTCCCAGCAACCGCCATGTGATTATGCATTTCGAGCCAGTTGCTCTTGACTCTGAGATTATCTAACTGATACAATTCCATATTCCACATGCTGTCGTATGCTGGGTGAGACCACTTGGACCTGGTCTTCCAATTTTCCAGCAAGATAACACAGGTCCAACCTCTGGGGGTCATCTCAATCTGAGCTGCTGTAAGCTGAAGAGTCCAACTGAGGTAGCAAGGCTACTTCACCTGATGAATCCCAGACCAGCTACTAAATATACCTCTACCCATAATATCATGCAATAATCTAACATACATAGGACCTATGACCTCTAAAGACCTCCAATATAACAAGAACACATCTGAAAAACCATTGACCTGAAAAGCTTCACTATATCGGGTGGGATACTGTTCAAAAATAAGGCTGTAGTTCCCTCTCTGGGGAAGCAATGACCATTTATGACAGATTGTTGTAAGGGGAGCGCTCATGTCTGTGGAACTCCTTCCACAGAGCTAGTGGGTGCTAGTGACAAGTGGGAGTCAAGCGGGCACAGAGGCAGGCAAGAGTCAGACAAGGGACTGGCAGGGCTTAGCCAAGCGGTCGGACGTCACTAGAGAGCTTATGGTTGGTTCAATGTGTAGGCCAGAAGAACACTGCTATTGTTCAGCCTGGAGATATTCTATCCACAGGCTGCCTATAT
>JAGGAQ010006497.1:0-13306 GCA_017657225.1 Termitomyces sp. T69sscA
GAAGGTCTTCCAGGAGGCATATTATGCAGTAATCTACACACAAAATATAGAGGATGAGGAAGATCAAAAGAAAGGAGCACAAGATCAGTAATAATCACCAAATGGTCACTAAAAACTATCTCCAAATGGTCACTAACTATTAGTGACCATATATAGACACATCAAATTTAGTGACCATATATGGTCACTAATTTGTCCCAGGTATGACACCTGAGCCTTTTTTATATGCTGTTGTTCTGACTTTGTCACAGTCGTTTAATCCTGTTTGCTTGTATGTCGACTTGTCGTAATGTACTCTTATGCTATGTTCAGTTTGTTGCATGTATATCACTCACTAAGCATTTTATGCACTTTCTATACCCTCAACTTTCACGTTTATCTATCGTCTGTTCCATGTATATCGATAATATGTTGATCGCCATGTCATATGATATATTCAAAGACTTCCCCTGTATCTTGAGGCCGAAAACAGGATACCCATACTTTTTGAACTGTTTCCCGACTCGTAGTAGATTGTATGAAACAGCTTCGAAAAATACTGAGCATGCCCATGAATCATTTTCTCAAAGTATGTTCACCCTTGTCACTTGTTGGGCACAGATCTAAGAACAATGATCAGGTTATTCTATGGACAGTCATCTATAAGTAATCAACGTTTTATTGTAATCCTCCCCTCAGTTTGATGTAACTCTGAAGGGCCGCCTATGTTAGTCCGATATATAAAGTGTGAAGGGAAGACGCTGGCACATTGAATGCAGTAAGGCTGTCTCTGTGGTGTGACGAGTGTATGTGTGATATCGTGGAAGTCCAACAGCGTTAGCGTTCTTTACGTACTATGCACTGTCAATGCTTTCATACTATTCTACTATGTTTTATGTATTCTGTACTTGTCCGATATGTCGTACTCACATGAAGATACCATTTCCTAGATGCGCAAATTACAATTGAAATTGGTATTGCCAATCTGTTAAAGTAGATCGTCGATCGTTGCTGAGGCATTTTGCTGATTGATTGTGCCCTGCGACTGAAAAGTTGTGTGATATCTGATGCTTTTATAAGGGACAGGATCCAGTTCAGCGGATTGCCGAGACATAGACGTGATGAATGTCTCCACAACAGACCGTTTTTCGTTAATAAATACTACGACCATTGATGGGTACATTGCCTTGTAAAGGTGATTAGACTGTCCCCTCAGGCCACTCCATCATACTCACAGTGAAAGCAAAATAAATAGGAAATATGACCGACGTTGTCATACTCAAGCGACCTAGAGTATATGTGACAACTACATTCACGACCTGTTGACCTTGAGGGATTTGCAATAATACAAAAAACATTGTTATGTCTGATCATACCTGAATGATGCAGTAGAATACGCCAGACTCCACAAGTAAAACCAGAATCCGGTCCGCTGACGATTGCTCGATTGTATGTAGATCAAGGGCTTTAACGTTTTTACGAAATGTCCTGTTCATTGTTAACCCAGAGCCATATAGGTCTCAAATGATCGTGGTGTCTGGACATACCACAGCTTGAGCCATATACACAAAGTGGCCACAGCATTCGTCACCGTAGAGAATGGAAGGAAGAGCATCAGAGAGTCGGGGTCAATTCCTGAACGATCGGCCGGTCCATCTCCTAGGGTGTACGATACTGCCGCCTGGTAGTCAAAAAAGACGAAGCTGATTATGGAAATCACTATCTCGGAAATAAATATCAACCAATTGAAGGATACTCAGGCTAGTAGAAATCACCTGCAGTTCCAAAAAAGATACCACGAAGGGCTATGCAACTCCACCTGTTCTCGGCACATAAGGCAAGGGCTCTCCAAACAACAATTGCGTCACTGGTTAAAGGCTGAAGACATGCAAAACCGTATATTCAGAAGGAGAAACATACTTACCACTAGCTGCATCGATATTTCCTGAAGTACTACCACAGCCAAAATTGATTGATGTTTTGAAGGCACGGAAGTTGTACGACCCAGTGTAAGTAGAAAGATTGCAAAGGTGATCCCAAACGTGAGAACAAGCAGGAAGATATTTGTGAGACAACCACAAAACACTATTAGGCTTGAGCGCATATTAAAACCGCGTCGTCTGTAAGACAATGAAACAATCACGTAAATTATGTCGGAGAACTTGTCATACTTTAGTTTTGATATCGCGCGACAGAACAATGGAAGCGAAATCCCTGGAAAAAAGAAGCATCATTCGGCCTGAAAAATGGCACAGGAATGTTCAAACCACTAAGAAGGGACAATATTGTCAGTTTTACGGCACTGATTTTGCTCTCGTGGAGTGTGAAAACCTGTTCTGTGGAAGTCATGCTATGCAGGTGATCGTGGCAGGAGAACCCGAGGCTTGGGTGTTCTCCGTTCTAAGTGTCATTTATAAGCCACTGCTTTGGTATCAACCATTATGCTAAAGCTGGCAATCTACATCATGATATCAAGCAACAAATAGGTCTATCGTGACTTATTGTAACAGATGCGACCACAGCTACTTGTTGCCGTAGGTAGAATTCAATATAGTAACATAGTAACAAAAGATTGCGGCTCATCTGATTGGAAAGAATAAAGCCAGCCCTGAGATCGGTCGCTGCCACCGTCACGGGGCAAGTTGCATCAGGTAGCGATAGCACCTTTAGCAATGGACAAACAAGAATTTCCTACTCCATCAGCATCGGATGTCCGCAGGACCATATGTAAAAAGACAAAATTTGTGACGAGCCTCGAATAAATTGGTTTTCCGTCAATCTGACATGTAACAGGTAACTTTTGTAGAATGCTCTAGAATAAAGTACAGCAAGAGATAGATCACTTCCATATGTCAATGACGCTCCATGGAGATGAAGTTGTGAAGAAAGAAAGATCACAATTTAATGCTGAGGTGTGTGATGATTAAATACGTGTGTGTCTGTCAGATCCAAAGGAACAAAAAGAAAGGTGACCCAAAGTTGCTGGACGTCTTTCGAGCCCGGCCCCGCTGGTCTCTGAAACACATGTCTTTATAAAAGAACAATCTTCGTTGACAAACATTGACATCGCGTTGGGTACATCCGAGTCACCGTAGTATGAAAAGGGCACTTCTGTTCTGAAAAAGGCGCTCTACACCGGAAAGGCGGGATCAAAGAAGGTTGAATTAACGTTGGTTGAATATCGAGATAGTCGGCAAAATTTGCTGTGGATAATGAAGGTGTTCATGTTGCATGGGTAGAAATCCGAATTCTACCTGAATTGAGCAGAAAACGAAATCATACGAAAGAGACGAAAGTCTTATTTACTTGTGATGGCTTGCTTCGCAAGTATTTTGCCCCTTTCTGATCGATTCGTTGTCAAAACTACATGTGTAACAGATCGTCCGAATCAAACACTTACCATAGCTAGAGTATTATGGTATTACCATAATGATCATACCCAGAAATAATCAAATTGATCTTCAATTCAAGGCGATTACTTGAGTTCATATCCCTCAAACAGTACAAGCTACATATACGGAAAATCCTATCAAAAACTGTCAAAATACTAGGACACATTTGTTCGGACCTCGACAAAACAATAAAGGAGGAACAAGTATCCCACGGGCCACGGGTACAAGGCCTCTCTGCTCTCTGATCTGATGATCATAGCATCATCCAGGTATTCTGTAATTCCATGATCGTGACTGAAAGAAGTACCTACCATCATCTAGATTGTCAAATTCTAACTTGCCTACAAGGCTGCATTCGACCGTGTTACGTACGGCATATAGGATTTTGGACGAGGAGACTGCAAGGACAAGACAAATGCAAGAGTCCGGGTTCCCTGCCGAAATGTGAGTTCGTTCACCGACTTGACTGGATAAGACATACGAGGGAACATCGGAAGTGAGATGCCTCGCGTCAACAGCGGAGCAGGAGAACAACATTCTGACCACAGAGTAGAGATAACACGATAAACTTTATGATATCGAAGATTGAGACGGTTGTCACGAGCGAGATAGATGAGTTCCTGCTTTTTGCGCTGGGATGATTGACCAGCGGACCCAGCAGCGCCTCTCTAGGTCTCTAAAAGATGATAGAGCTATATGCTGATAGCATTCAGTCACCATCACCATCTCCCTCTCTCTGTCTATCTTGGAAGATCCAAGGACGCTCTTGAAGAGACTTACCCAGCCGGCGGTAGTATGTAGGGCAGATTGTCATATTTTTGTTGGAAGGGCATAATGCACCATTGATGTGGCATAAAATATCGCATCGCGTAGTGGATTGATGATGGATTAGAATTAGTGAAGATCCAGAGCTCGAAAATGAACTCATTGTCACATGGCTTACGTCACCATAGTCACGCTTTGCTTGCCCCAGTCTCCCAATTAATCTGGAGTACTTTCACTGTATTGGTAATTAACACCATGGTATGGCTTGGCTGGGGCTCAAAACAGAAAGAACCCGACGCGACTTCGCGTCAAGATCGACAGTATTGTTGGGAGGCCAGAGACACATACTTTGCTTGCTTGGATCGTCAAGGTGTTGTCAAGGCAGGTGAAGAAGGTAACGCATGCTCCTCAGAGAGTCAGGAATACCACGAAAACTGTGCAAAGAGCTGGGTATGTTTGCCGTTTCTCCAATGATTGATGTTTTACGCGACGTTGAATAGATTGAGTACTTCAATCAACGAAGAGTGATAGCAGAAGCGCAGAAGGACAGACTCGCACAGGCTAACACACAGGCTCAGAGCGCTAAGCGGTAGAATTGTAAATAAGTACGCTTCGTTTCAAGTTGGTCGAGATACGGACACCTGATTTTGTCTCTTAGGTTCCAGTATCTCTTTGTGGGTCACATACACAAGCCACGCTCCTACTCGCGAAACTTTCTGAGTTTTTGCGAAGTGTTTTTCACTTCACCGCCACTCAGGGGTGATAGCTGTTTCAAGTTGCCTTCCGTGTCCTTCATATGTTTGGCATCCTCGCAGCACCACATCTGCAATACACAGCACATGTAACGCGTATACGTCAAAGGCTGTTTCTTTCAAACAGTTCATCTGCCCGGTGGAGCAGGAGAAGCTCAACTATGCCGTTGTCTGATTCCTACTCAAAATACTTTGTGCCTCATCAATCTCTCGTCTAACCGTATATCCGGATCCTGAAAGCACCCAGAGTAAGGAAAGTGAGTCGTTGGAAACGTCCGTAATGGAATGTCCAAAGTTGTCACATGATGATCTGTCCATCAGAGTGATTTGTACTCTGAGTTCACGCCGGTATTTTGTAGCTGCCGAAAACAATCAGCTGAGGCTTCCTCTGTTTCAGAAACCATCATGACTATGACCGGAAAGTTGATTACTCTGAGGTATGTGCGACGTGCTTCTTTGATTGATGCCCCGTCTCTTTCATGTTTCTCCTATCCAAAGGCTGTTCGTAATTTGCGATAATCCGTGATAAGTTGATCCCATGATACTTCAGGATTTGGTGTTCCAGCCGCTTTCCGCAGCTTCCTCTCACACAGTCCCATTTCGGCTTCCGTTAGTTCTTACCCCTGAGAGTTAGCCACTACTGCCCAGCCTTAAGTTTTATGAAAATCCACTTGTGATCATCTTCTTGCCACGGATTGATTATTGCAACCCGGGTGACCGGGTTATGGCCCGGAATGTATCACTTATAAGCTTACCCCAAATATGTGAGATCCTTAGCTTAGCTCCCTGGCACTCCTCAAATGTTACCTACGAAGAGCGGCAGGTCGTATTCTGATTTCTTCACCTCAGGTTTTCGTGCTATGATGACTCAGTCTTCACGTCGTCGTTTTACTATGCCTCCGACAACTACTCACGAGAATGACCTGCCTTTCCAGCCTATGTCTCCCCCCAGACCATCACGCCGTCATAGCAAACTCGTTGACTTTGCAAAACGACATTCACGCCCAACTTCTATGATCCTTTCGCGCTCGACGTCTTCTCAAATGCAAACGACTTCCTCGTCATTGTCTACTCCGTCCCGCGAGCGTCACAAGAGACGTTCGTCGATATTAAGCTTTTCGAGCCGGCTTTTCGATCGCAGGGGGACTGCGATTCTAGATAATTCACTATCTTTCAGTAGCTCTCCATCTAAAAATTCATGTGAGCTGCTCGACCCCATGGTTTGGATCACCACCGGTGGCCCATATACGCTCAAGAGGTAGATAGACCATGTCAAACTCTTCATGAGACATTCGCTGATGGGACTACCTTAGTTACGAAGATTCAATCATGTCTCGATCAATCGACCCTTTTGCCTCATCTCCCGATTCAAAGTCTTTTTTCTCTGATTGGACTGAGAGCCCTGCATCGTCGAACCGGTCGTCAAGGGGGCAACGTGAATCCTTCCTTTCGCTTTCGGGGGTATCGTCCTCTGATCGATCCTTCCTGCGTCTCCCAAAAATTTGCCGTCGTGAACGTCCTACCTCCGTGCAGACGGCACCCCTTCCAGGAACTTCGCACCGCTCATCCTATATTGCTTTCCCTCCCACACAACGAGATTCATGGATACATGGGGAAGAAGGCCTGGAAGAAAGGGACATGAACTTTTTTTGGCAAGGTCCTGGACACTTCGTTGAGGACATCTTTGAGGAACAGCAAGCGTTGGATCCCACCAAAACTATTGACTGGCGGCAATTTCATATAAACGTACTGCCGCATGAGGCTTAACTAGACGTATGTTTCCTATTTACTTCGAAAACTGAGTTTACCGGTATTATTTCACTACTCTTTGTTTAGACTATAGAGGTCGTTGTAATTGTAACCGTTTGTTGTACTTGTCGTAGTTGTGTCACGTGAGATGATACACATGCGCTGCATATCTATAGTTTCAAGTTACAATTGGCTTGCTGGTACAGGCCAACATGACATCTTTACCTTAAGTGATCAAGGAGTTTCATCCGACATTTATTCAGGGATGATATTGTACAACAATCGCTAGTATACAGCACAGCTATACCTTGCATAACATAGGTAGATATGAACATAGTAACATAGTAACAAGATGTCCAATAGACACAGATCAACAGATCATTGGGAACGAAGTTTGAGTGCAATATAAAGGCTAAGTATCCGACGAATCAGCAATCCTTCATGACTGGAACGAGAGCGACCTACAAGATGCGGAAAATGATGAATATCGATACAAGGATCGCTGCCCATTTCCCGTATGAAATAGTTCCGATCTCAAGATACGATAGTACATCTTCTCCAGACACCGTACAGGATGCAGGCGTAGAAGAAGGATAAGCACATGTACACGAGCCGTTTGGCTGTGTTTGACACTGGAAAACTAGTCCACGAAGGTCCGACTGAAAGATCATGAAATCAGTTTAAGACTTGTTCGAGTTGTCATCCTACCCACATTCGTAATCAGTTCGAATGCGTATTTTTGATAGTCCATAAAATGGAACGAAAAGTACCAGAATCTGGGAAGCGAACGGGCTTTTATGCTGCGGAAAGTTCATAACAGGCTGAGACAAGGCAGTTTAAAGAGAAATACGAACAAGTAACCCCCAACACTCATCCAGAATCCATTGATGCTAATGAATATGAATAGATACGCAGCAACACGAGAAAAGAAATTCTTACAAAGCAGAAATTGCCAAAGCAGCCACGAAGACGGGAAGGATTGAGGCAACAACAAGGACTTGGCTTTCGGCAACTAGGATGGCCAAGAAGAGGAAAGCCAGGAAGCGGAAGAAGGCTACAGCTCCTGAGTGTAGGCCCTGAATAGAAGAGGTACATGAAGCCCTGTGTGATGAAAAAACCTCAATAACACGTACAATTGCCCAGTAGCAGATGAGGGTAAAGAACACAGTACAGCCAAAAAGAAAAGGGATATTGACCAGCGTGTTCGCGATCACGAAAGGAAGTGCACCATATAATCCATTTTTACTTTCCCTGTAATAAACCGATCTTTCCTCGAGGACTATTTCAATCAGCCGAGTGACTGAGGTAAAAGATCATAGGCCTACAACTAGGTATCCCTGCAACAGACATCTAAAGAAGCATTATGATTGGATACCGACTGAAAAGGATTTCTGACTCACAAATGCCAAAAAGGCTACACTGTAGAAGTGTACAGATAACCTATCATTGATTGTAGAGTCCTTGTGACCAAGACGGATCCATATCGTCCTGTGGTGGATTTTGTAGAAGTCCTAGAAAATTATTATACGCCACTTACGCAAGCATCAAGCCCATGCCTGCTGAACAGTGAGCACGGGGAAGGCAAAAGCTCGTGATCACGCACCTCCGTACATACCCGCCCGAACACCGTAGGCTAGAAGGTTTCGGGAATAATTCTTCATGGTCCTCTCTGCGAGAACAACAGTGTTCCAAAAAAGCGTTCCATAGACTCCAGCTTTGCCATGGTCATTCGCGGTAACAGATTCCTGGTTTCTTATATAATCTTCCTCAGTAACAGACTGGGTTGCAGATTGTACAGTTGAAAGATAATATTTGCGAAGGTCATCTGCACCAGCAACTTTTGACTCGGTTGTTATGAAATCATTGTTCAGAAAGTTCATGGCATGCTCGACCGGAGCATGCTGAGACGATTCAATCATTATCAAAGGAGATAAAAGGGATACGTACAAATCTTCCAACCGGTCGACCCCACCGATCAAAAAATCTTTCAAGGTCCTCGACAGGACCCGAGTAGCATGTCTTTCCCTCCGCAAGCAACAAAAGGTTAGTGAACTGCGTGAGAGTTTCGAGTGATGGTTGATGTATGGTGGCGACAACGATCATACCCTCTGCGACAGCTAATGTTCGAATGGCAGACATCACCTCTCTTGCAGAAGTACTATCAAGCTTTAATATCTATCAGTTAGAGGTTTGCAATGAAAAGCAAAGAAAGAACTAGCCCCGGAAGTAACTTCGTCTAGGAATAGGATGCGCCTAATCCAAAAAATATACGGTTGACGCTTTTTGAACAGTGATCGAAGCTTACGGATAAGTCACCATAGCGCAAGCAGCCGTGACACGACGCTTCTGCCCTAGTTTGCGTAGTGACGTTCAGCAGCAAGCCGAGAAGGGGTAGATGGAAAGACACTGTACCGCCGGAGATTCCTCTTGAGATCGGTGTCCCGATTTGTTGTTCGGCACAAGATTGAAGGCCGAGCGCCGCAATCACACGGCTGACTCGCTGGGATACTTCTTTACGATTGAGCATCGGAAGACTAAATCGAACGTTGAAGAGGTTCAGGACTCAAGTTACACCAAGCTCGTTTGACTTACTGTAACCGGAGCGCGTAGGTTATGGATTCCCGGACAGTCAAGACACCAAGTAGCGCATCTTCTTGCTCGACAAAGTGCGATATATGATGCATAGTACGAGCATCAATCAGACGATTGTTCAGTCGCACCTATCCACAGAAACCAGTAAATCATGCTGGACTCTAACAGTACTGGACTCACAAAGGATTCTCCAGTAGCATGCTTCCGGAACGCCATCACATCAAGGAGGGTGCTCTTTCCTTGGAGAGTGACATCCATCATATATCAGCCTTCACGTCCTTGCTTAAGCCGATGGAGGTGAAAACTTGCCTGCACCGGACGGGCCCTGGAAAAGTAGTGGTTTCTATCGTAAAACTTCTGGTGAAGGCATGTGTATTCACCATGATTGCTAGAAGCTCTCCGGCCTTGATTTCAACGGAAACATCGTCAAGTAGTTTTCTCGATGCGCCACCCTTGACCGTGACTTCATAACATAGGTGCGAAAAGGAGAGGACAGAATTCGCCATGTGTGCGCGGGGAAGAAGGAAGCGAGCAAGATCAGGATGAATTTATAGCAAGTAGACCAGGCTGCTTATAAGGGCAATTGAATCAGCAGAATTGATGAACTACATAATTCTGAAGGGTAGCGCCAAATGGGAAACTTTGAAGTGTTTGATCGGGTTCAACAAGCATGGTGAGTTCCGGCTTGTGATGATAGCCGTATTTGAACATAAGGTGGCGGGTGACTCTGCTCCAACGCGTTACGTAGCTTCCAACTAGCAGATTTAGGGACGGTGAATACCTCGGTCCGGAGAAATGATCTTCAGCAGTAAAAGACATACTCCACTGTTCCCCAGCCTGCGTACTCACGCTGTTAAAGAAGGTTAAGGAAGTTTCAAACTGAGGATGAACCTGATCGATCGATTCAGCTCGATCCAGGCACTTGCTACAATTCAACATATCTATATATTGAACTCTTCGAAGGGCATCCAACGACCTCCATGGGGACAAGTCACTGGGATTGTGTATTGTATGTATGTATTCCGATACATAACGCTTGCCTTCCAGGGTCAGGTACACTTTCGTTGTTCAACGGACATTGATATATCCGGTAAGCAAAATTGGGTAATTCTATTTGTGAACCCTATGAACCCCATGAACCCATGTCACACTGCGTGACACCTGGCTGCCAATGAGGGGCTAATGGCATACTAGAATGTTATATCATTTCTCGCTATCTCTATGTTACCAATGGTTTAGGGAGACCACTTGTTACTTTTGGTTATAACACGATGGTCTTGCATTTGACAATGTACGGCCAACCATACGGTTTACCTCTGCACGATGCGTAATGACGCGTTACGCTTGCACATAATTATTTTGTCACGTTATGTGACATGGGTTCATCGGGTTCACAGACTTCATAGGGGTTCACAAGTAGTTATGGGATTCTTATCTTCCTACATCTCTCGTTATCTCATATTGATTCTGGGTGTCCTGAGGGAAAGCACACATTGCCTGGTCCTACAGATGCGGGAGCAGTGCGTAGTAACCAGAAAATTGGTGTCATTGATTTACCTCGTGCAGTGTGATGGTTGTCGAAGAAAATAGGATTTGTTAGTATCGGACCATGCGCACAGCCCGCTACTTAGCGCCATCAAATCATGTAAGCTAGACCCTCTTTAAGGTGAAGGTATGAAAGTACCTCTCAATCTCAAAAGAGGGCACTCTCCACGTTCGTGATCGGAGTAAACAAGGGTGTGAATGGCGTAAACCAAGCGTAAATGGCAAAGAACATATCCTGGGAACAATGCCCAAGGAAGGTTCGTCCAAAAACACAGATGTGAGAATGTAACATGCGGTCGAAGAAACGTCAAAGACGGCCGGGAGTCATTTTTGCGATGATGACGGACATCAGGCGGAGAAAGAAAGGAGATATGGCTATGGATTTCATAAGAGGCTATGTAGCAAACAAAAACGGCGAGAGACAAGCCAACACAAGACATGATGATTTGCAAAATATAACTTCGCAAGACGTCCTCAAGTGCATGCACGTGACATGACTTGTGAGGTAACGCAGAGTGAGTAGTAAGTGCCGACAGATTCCTTAGGTTATAATAGGAATTCGGAAGCTCACAGCGACTCGAACGATGCAAAATCATAGTAGATCTAGCGGTTCCATAAATCAGCACTTAATTCACTTATCTTGACACTTCCAGTGGTGCCATAAAGAAGCGTCACTAGCAGTCCGCCAGGCTCAATCTATGGAAGCCACTTCCTATTCCCCCCCCACGCGGTCGTCAAGCAAGATGCTCGCAAGGCTAGACACGTGTGAAATTATTGTCAAAACTGGCCACCACTTTGAAGGAATTCCAATTCTATAAAGACACATTTCTTCTTGAGTTTTTGGCTGATACCCTGGTAAGCTCGAGTCCTTGATGGATGGCGAGGAAATGCGCTAAACCGATTTAATATGTTTGATAAAGCTTGTCAGGAAACCATTCTGGCCGATGTCTAATCATGCATCTCCTGTCGTCAATGTCTTCATACAATGTCTTCATAATCCGAGAGACGTGGCCGGATGCGCGGTGTGTCTCATGATGTTTGTCGATCGTCCCGCTATAAATTAAGAATGTGTTAGCAAGTTAAAGCGCACCGTCGACCCTTCATCCGCCTCCTCTATTCACCTACCTCATTGTTAATCACCCTTTCACTAATCACATTCAATATCACACTGTCTGGCCACCGTTTGACCCTTTCGCCATTGTTTCAAATATGTATATATACTACCGTACATCGCTCAACACCCTCAGTCAATTATACGTTGAACTGAGGTTATAACTTACTGTTTACCAGGGACTGAACTCAGAGGTTCTAACAGAATGCGATGAAAGGGACGATATGGCATTGAAGACATTCCAAAATATCACACTATTCTCGCTTCAGAGCCGAATTCTTGTAAAACCTTGCGGAGTGCATATGCACGAGGGAGAAGCTCGGTGGTCGAAGTGAAGTCCCTAATCTAGGGTTAGTCCAGTGTAATTTCTCTGTTTTGATCTAGTATTCTTTTTACACAGGCCTGTGATACCGCCAGACTTAGAACTCAGGCTCAAAAAAGGATGATGGGCCTCCAGTTGGGGGACTTACCAGCGAAAGGAAAATGAAACGGGATTGGGAAATACTTGATCATCTTTGCAATTTCAATTTTTGTCAGAATTTGAGTTCGGGTTTCTACTACATCTCTGATGCACTTTTAAACACCTTTTTTGACAGTGAGTCTGGCCAGACAGGCTAAATCGTCAAGCCATGCTCGTCCTTGCCCTCTGACAGATAAAAAGGGAATGATTGATCTACCGACCAAGCTCCGCGGGTAAATCCGAGTTAACTATCATGCTAAGTTCAAATAAATTAGAATTGATACTTTATCAGAATGGGGGAGCCAACTGGTCAGGGACCCCGCGACGGAAGTCGGAGGTACAACGCAACACACCACTAAAACCAGGTATATGACATGAGACCAAATAAGCAACTACGGGGCTTGAAATCTGAAAAAGGGAAACGTGCCGAGATTTTATGAGATATAGCATCTTCACAGGCATATTGCAATTTGACTTTTGTTCTGTGTAATTTCATTTTTTTCCGGTTGTACAAGCGGCAACGCAACAGTACCACAGAGTGCCTACGATGGCTGTGAAAGTTGCCTCGCACTGAGGCTATTTGCAGCCGTGTCATGGTAGCGGCTTCATGTCTCTGGAGTCGACTTTCCCATGCACGACGAGTTTCGGAACCAATGGAAGTCATGAGATTGACTCGTGGTAAGGTGGAGCATTCGTGTTAAATACACAGTTTCTATGCCTCATGGTTCCACCGGTTTAACTTCGTGGTTTTGTGGAAGAATCATTGGTGCGCTGGCGGCCATGTCGAGGAATGTGACCAGTGATTCTGGATCGTGCACAAACAGACGTCATAAATTGCATCATAACTTGTATGTTTCATTTTATATTCTTTCAATTTGTTTTTCGTGTTATCACTTACTTATGACGTGCATTTGGTCTCCAAATGTTTCATCTATATGAAGTTATAAATATACGATAACTT
>JAGGAQ010006498.1:0-13270 GCA_017657225.1 Termitomyces sp. T69sscA
AGCATTTTCTCTTTCGCTGCCAGCAGAATGTCAGGCCGATACACGATCAGGGGTTTCAGATGAACTGACCCATGTAGCAGTAATACCAGAATTCCTGGGTCGCTCTTGAACCGCTTGGCAGCACTTTCGCCTTTGCTCTTCTGATCAATTCGCAAGCATCGTATTCCTGTCCAAACGTGAATTAGTCATTTACTTGGCGGAGTCAGCGTCTTTCCATACCATTGAAAGTCAACGCTCGCTCCAAGACTGAAAAGGCATTTTAGAAAGGAGGTGACAAGGCAACGAAATGTGTAGAACTGACTGAACAAAGAGTCTGCCCAAGCCGAGAAAACAATACTCTTCGCATCGGGATCGGTAATTTTGAGGTAGAGCAGATGACGAACGAGGGTTTGTATCTTGCTTCCGTAATCGCCGAAAGATTCCATACCATTGATCTCGTTTAAGAGGTTGGAATCTAGAAATCGATATGAGGTTAAGAAGACTAGTAATCTTTCAAGATGTCTTAAGCGTCCCTATCATATTATATGATATTTGTCGTCGCGATTTGGGAACCGGTTCTCCGTTTGTTCGCTGCAGTGGATTTGAGACCTCAAGTTCTTCTGCCTTCACTGTAGTGAAACGTTCGACGGTGTCAGGATCAACAGGAACTCTAATGTAAGTGAATAAATCGGGTAGATAGATAGCACTCGTTCTTCATACCGGCAAACTGGACAAGTTTTGCCCTCCTTCCGTGCAAGCCATGCTTTCATGCATCCCTATACAACTTGTAAGTCAAAACAATATGCCTGTAATTGCATCCTACCTCGCAAAATACGTGTGCGCTATATGAGGCTGATTAGCTATTGAAAACAGCCGAAGACTCTAAACTGACCATTGGGTGATGAAACCACGAATGAATTCACATCTACAGAGAATACAGCACTCGTCATCCTCATCGAGCAAACCATTATCCTTCTTCTTAGCAAGATTGTCAAGGTACCGATGTCGAGCCCGGCTCTTATTTATTTCCGCGTCTAATTCGTCTCTTTCTGTGGTAGATTGGACAAGGGCATTCAGAATAGTTCCTTCCCATTCCACTTCGGCGACTGTATCTGAAATCTCTTGGAGCTGACGGAAGTAAAGAATTCTTTGATTGAAAGCTCTTTGAATCAGTAACAAATCAGCATCAAGCTTGTCCATGAGGGCGGCTAAGAAAGGAATGTTAACATCCAGATTGTCAATCCGCAGTGCAGTTGACATACTTTCATCCTTTAAGAGTTTTCGCAATTGAGAAACGAGTTCCTTGAGCACGACCTTTTCCGGATCTGCATCTCTAGTGATATGTGTAGCCGCAGCATTGAGGTCGACCAGGACCTGTATGAGGTTGAATTAACGTTTAATCAGTAGATGATTCAAGAAAGACATACGCTTTTAATGCTCCTTTTCTCCAACAACTCTAAGAGGCCTTTGCGCTTCTCTGACAGCTGCGCATGCAAGACTTCATGTTCTGGCTGGGGCTCCGCTTCATCTTCATTGATATTGCTAGATAATTCAAGAAGTGCGGCAGCAAAAGCGTTCGCAGCTGCTTTTGTTTGACGAAGCTTTTTTTCTCGAACGTCATGCGCAGCCAGCAACGTCCTTTCATTGATGAGGGCCTGGCGACGGTCTGACAAAAGGGCGCTATAAGATTTAATATATGTCTCTGCTTCGCCTTGTATGTCCAGCGTGCGTTGGTACTCTTCTCCATCAGGCGAATCCTCGCTCGAGGCAAGCTTCTGAGTAAGCAATGCCGTTATATGTGTCCTCCACTCCCATAGAAGGATCGATTGCTCATTTAAGATGTTCTCAATGATTGTTTTACACTCGTCCGCCTGCGGACTATGTTATAGTGACAGTTTTTTTATGGGCAGAGGTGACATACCAGGGCAATTGAAGCGGTCACGCGGTTGTACAGAGTGACTTTGGTAGAGACTGGTCTGGATTTTAGCTCCTGCTTGGTCGGCTGATTCCTCTTAGAGATTACGAAAAGTTCGGAATAATCCAGGAAAGACGCGTCAATCATCAATGCATCTCGAGTGATATTCTTCTTGTCGGCATCGGAAGTGAGGAGGGCCATAACACGAATCGCATCGTCTTCCGTGCCTAGGTAGAGTGATAAAGCCAGAGATAAGCTGATCATAATTATTAGTTCAAACCTTGCAATAACCCCCGTCGGATTGATTCAGCTGCACTATAAGCAGCATCTTCGTCAACAACCCTGGCGGCCCCAAGAGCATGGTACATATCTCCTTGAAGAAACTTTGCGCGATGCAGTGTGATACGACACTCGCGTAGACGATTCTGGAGCGCACCACGCTTCTTCCCCCGTTCGCTCGTTCCTTTTGCTAGAAAGCCTTCTTCATCATCTTCAGATTCGTCAGCGCTGTCCGAAAGCTCGTGAGACTCGTCGTCCTCCGACACCTGACGCTGTTTTCCCCTTGCTTTCCCTGAGCTTTCTCCTGTATTATCTTCTTTCGCCTCGTGATTTGTGCACTTCTTCTTGGCTATGTACTTGTCTAATGCGGCTTGGGCTTCGTCTACAAGGGATTGAGCATCCTTTTCGGCTTCTAACAAGGTGTTAAGGGCACGCTGGAATCTTTCTGGGTCGTTCTCGTCATGTGTTTGGAGCTGAGCGACGCGAATTGAAGCTTGAACCTGACAGATTATGGAAATCAGATATGATGGCTTCCACTGTATGTATTGGGAAAGTTACCTTGGCTTTACGATGGTCCATCATCGTCCGCCAATTCGTATCCCTCATGTTCTACACGATGTCTCATCAGCGCAAGACCATGACATGCACGCTCCATCTACCTGGAGCACATCATTGATCGTCTTCACCGCACCCGGCTTCAAAACCTTATCTCCAGGCCTCTGAAGCTGGCCGACTTGGGGATGAGTGCATATACCACGTAGCCTACGGATCGCGGAACGGAGGATAGTGCTGTCGACTTCCCATCCCTCGGCTCTGGCGACACCTCTTGCATCCAGGCCTAGTTCGAGAAGCGCACCCTCTAAAGCGTGGTCATATACCTGAAGTGACTTAGTGAATCGCCTTAGGAGACAGAGGTAAAAGAATGCACATGTTTTTCTACGGGACCTAGGTGAATGCTGACAAGATATCGTGTCTGCTGCGGGATGGTCAATTCTTCCTTGACGTCCGTTTTGAGAGTCCTGACAAAAGGTCAGTGGCGGTAGATAATGGGCGCTGGTGTTCTGTACCGAATGCCGTACTCCTGGAACAGGGCTGCAAAATAAGCCGCACCAAACCCTGCTGAAGTCAAGCGGTGCCAGAGTCGTGCTGGGCCAATTACATTGTCAACGCGGAGGAACCTGGAAGTAACTGTTGTAAGCTCGAAATTAGAAGGACTTGCTGTGAACTGACTTGAGTACATGCATGAGATCTGCAACCTGTTGACGAGCGGGTGTTCCTGAAACAGCGAAAGATGACAGTCGAGGAATGAGAGAAACCATATCCCTATAACATATTCGGTTTAAGCACTTGAAAATTGAGAAGAACATACTCGATCTTGCCACCACCGACCATCTGCACCTCGTCCATGATGACCCTATACCACTCGACCATAACGAGCGGACTCCGAGTGCGCTCTACATTTGAGTACACGACATCTTCGCGGCGCGGCCGTACAGGTGCGGCGAGCGCGACATTGAAATCGCTTCGCAGCACAGCATACGTGGTAATCACCACATCAAAGTCATTAACGTACGAGCACCAATCCTGGATGACCTCGTCACTCGCAACAGAAGCAGACTCTGAGGAATCAAAGTCCATATCGTCGTCTGAGTCTTGCGTCAGAAACGCCTTGCGTTTGCCTTTTGGCTTCGTCTTGCGCGTTCGTTTTTGTTTCTTGAAGGACTTGATTCTCGCTGCCTCGACTTGCGATTGGGTGATTGGAACCGGCACTTTTGACCAACCATCGTATTTAAGGACTTTCAGTGAAGGCGCATGAGCGGCTAATTCGTCGGCCCATGGAGAGGCGAGTGCAGGGGGTGTGACAATAAGCGTCGTCTGTGCGCATGGTCAGCTATAACCTGCCGTTCATTTCAAACGTGCATTACCCGGATAGCTTTGACTTCGAGGCGAGCTTCTGGATCCCATTTTGTCACAGTAGGGTTTCGTTCTGGAGGAGCAGGATTCAAGAGAATGAGGGAGATGCTCTCGAGGGTTTTTCCAAGACCGGGCTCTTCGGCGAGGATACCTCCTAATGCTGGGCAGATCTCAGGGAGAGTATCCGATAGGGCACCACTGAGACGATTGAAGTACCATATCGAGTTGCCCTCCTGGACCTTCTCCCAGAACGAGAATTCGGTCGAAAGGGGCTTGGAGACGACTTCACCGGTAGGGGTAACCATCTTGCCTTCGCGACCTAGTAACCATCCAACGCTGCGGCGCTGGAAAGGAAGGAGAGTTGGTTGGAGTTCCACTGGTTGCATCGCTTCTTGTATATGCCGACTCGCTAGTCGAGGTGCAGGGCGGAGGATAGAGTAGAAAAAAGGTATACTTGTCGCTCCGTCGTAAGACTCTGGAGGATGTGCATCTGAAGGATATAGATAAGTAAGTAGGAGGCGTTGTGCATCCTCAAGCTCAGTGTATTTCCCCTTGTTCCAAGGCAAAGCCTCGAAGATTGTCGGAGCTTTGAGTGAAACAGCGACTTCAACTTCTAACCTGAATGGCATCTCACCCTCCTCGGCCACTCCCAAAGGAAGTATGACTATTCTGAGCCGGGAATGAATGCATGTGCGACCTGCTGACCGCAGAATGACTGCAGCCAGAAAAACATCCAAAACGCGCGGCGACGAAAAACCATGCCATGCGAGGTCTATTCCGTGATTATAGAAAGGCAACAAGAGATTCCAATAAAGACGGGACTCGAGCTTTCGCGAAGAGACGACGAGACGATCGCTGAAATAGATGAAATCAACATCTCCAAGGTCAATGGTTTGCGTCTCGCATGTCTGCAAGGCACCGAGAACTTCTAGAAGATTGTCTTCCTCAACATTCCAGCCTTCAGGTCCATCTCCATTGCGCGTATACTGAATGGTGAATATATGCTGCATCACTGGCACGGACTGGACAGGAATAGACGTCGCCCCTATGGGCACGACTGCGGGCTCAGCATACGCAGGACTTCTACTGGTCTTTCTCCACCACTCAATGTCCGGGTAATGATGATGGGGCCAGTCGAACTTGTCCGACTTTGATGGACTAGAAGACACGAAGGACGCAGGAGACACTTTCACGCGTTTTGATGCCCTACTTTCCCGAACAGGTGGGCTAGCGGCACGCTTCTTGCCTTTATCCGGTAGTTCACCCCCATTTGGCGTATCGTCGTTGCTCGTCGACGTCGTTGCAACTTGGAGTAGCTTGAAAAGGGCTTCAATGTTCAAATGAGGTCTGAAACTTAAATTTCTTATGCAAGGCCCACGGGGAGGCCACACATCGGCTTGCGTAGCCCGGAGAGACACGGTATGATGAGAAGAAGTGGTGCGCATCGCTACCTGCGTCGGCCTGGATGTTCGTGGTCGGGAGGCAAGGAGACGCGACCATTTAAAATTATGCTAAATTACTCACGTGCCAGCGCTCTCAAGCGATCGGGACCGATTCAGTAAGGCGCTGTTACTTGTTTAAGGCAAGTTTGCCGACGCCGGCCGCCATTTCCGTCGGGTATCAATACAGACGAGTCAGGTGCACACGCCGCCAATCCGTAAATATCAGGCGTATGGTTGTTTTTATGGTCGATTTGTGTATTGTTTTAAAGGTTCGTTAAAGTTTGGGATGGCTGGCGGATCATCTATGTAAATTTGGAAAACAGCTGTGCACATGACGAGTCAAACTAGGAAGAGACAGAGCAGTAAAAGGACCCGCAAATTCTCAACATTAATGATATCGAGTCCAAACCTCACACCCAACTTGGGAATGGGGAGGTCTCAGCAGACCCAGAGCAAAAAGGACGAGATCACAAAGAAGACAAAAATCGCGATATTACGCAGAATGAAAATGAGACTTAGCTACAATTAAAGAAGAGTAGTTAATGACTTTCTTACGGGGACACAGACCATCATGGACAAAGGCTACTAAGTGAATACTTATTAGACCGAATCCACATGCCTTGCATACTCCGGGTTGTCTTCAGGGAAATCTCACGAAGCCATAGCAAAAACTCACATATCGTAGTCTGGCTGTGTCCACACAGTCGTAATACCACGAATAAAAAAACGAACAAACAATCCATCCACCGTACAACACTCAAACCTCCAAATCTTCCACATCCTCCTCACCCGTCTTGCCCATATCAATCTTCCTCTTCCTACCGGGCACCATCCTCCCGTCTCCATAACCAACGCCAGCCTTCTTCCTCAGCGCATCGATATCCTGCTCGCCCTCCTCCGCCCACTCAAGCACCAAATGCCTCCCAAGCAAATGCGTATGCCGCAGCGCAGCATACGCATTCTCCGCCTCGGCCCTCGACACGAAATCCAAAAACGCGAACCCACGTGTGCGCGAGTCGAACTTCTTGGGCAAGCGGACCGACTTGAGATGACCATGAGTCCTGCATTTGTCATCAGCCACCGCCAAACCGACAAGAAAAGGCGAAAGGACATACCCAAACAATGCCCGAATATCCTTCTTGGTCGCCTCAAACGGCACATTCTTCACAATCATCTTCGTCGTCCTACTCTTCTTCAGCGCGCCCCTCTCCCCGCCCTCACCCTCACCCTCGCCCTCCCGGCCCCTCCCCGCAAACTTGACATACAACTGATGCCCATCCAGCACGAACCCCTGCAAACTCCCCAACGCCCTCCTCGCGCCCTCCGCATCCCTAAACCCAACAAACCCATACCCCATACTCAGCCGCTCCCCCGGCCGCTTCGGATCCGGCTTCGTCTGCACCCGCGCAAACGCAAACGCCGGCAAATGCCTAAACGCCTTCACAAGCCTCTCCTGCGTCGTCGAAAACGCCAAATTCTTCACATAGAGCGTCGCACCCCCCACAACAGAGTTCTCCCCCCCTTCCTCCCCTTCCGCCCCAGCCGCATCCTGCACGCCCCCAGCCTCCACCTCCGCATCCACCTCCTGCTCGGCGATGCGCTTCCCGCGAAGCGCCGAGTCCGCGGGGAGCGCATACGTCGAGGGCCCAGGCACCGCGCCCTCGACGAACATCGCCTGCGGGGCCTTCTCGAGGTACACCACCGAGTTCCCGAGGCGGCGGTACGCGACCGCGCGGAACCCGCTGAGCGCCTCGTCCGCGCGCGCATACTCGACGACGGCCATCGTGCCCGCGGGGGGCACGAGCACGCGCGCGAGCTCCCCGTGCGGCTCGAACAGCTCGCGGATCTGCGCCGCGGACGTCCCGTACGGGATGTTCTTGACGAGGATGACCGTGTCGGAGCGCGCGCGCGAGCTGAAGGAGGCGAGGTCGACGCCTTGCGATTCGAGGTAGGCTTTGGTTTCGGTGATGATGTGCGTCTCGGCGAGCGCGAGCTTGACGGCGGCGTTGTCGCCTTCTTCGGGGTTGAGGATGGAGGCTTTGTCGATGTTGAGGCGGTCCGCGATGGAGGATGCGACGGCGTCGGCCTGTGCGTGCGATGAGCCTCGGGTTCAAAGGCATTGGTAGATACACGCACATTCATGTACAGCATGCTCCAGTTGAATTCCTTGCCAGCCACGGCTTTCCTCTTTGCCTGCTTCTCCTCTTTCACCGTCTTCTTCCGGCCCTGGCCCTCTTCGACCTGATGATTGCCCTTCCTGTCGACGGCGGCGAGGATATGGATGAGACGTCCTTGGAAGGACTTTCGGTCCAATGCCTCGTACGCAGCAACTGCAGATGATGGGGACTTGAACGTGACATACGCCACGCCTTTCGGCTGCTTCGTGTTGATGTCGATCGGTATGTGAACCTTGAAAGGCAAAGCGGTGAGTACAGATTGAACGCAGGTGGCAGGTAGACGAGAAAGAAAAAGTCAGCACATGCAACAGAAGATGAGATTGAGGGTCAACATGCCCAAAGGTCTATACAAGTGTATCGTCACAGAACCAAAAGAACATGATAGTCACCTAGATAAAATTATTTAGTCAGCAAAAAGTCGTCGCACACAAAAAGAGAAGAAGAAAAAGTAGATCAGAAAATATTTCTACTATCGGTTTCCCTAAGGATCAACATCCCCAAAGGTCTGATGTCCCTATACAAAAGTATCATCACCAAACGACGAAGAAACGCTATTCACCTGCGGGAAAAGACGATGGTCAGCAACAAGTCAAACGGACACGGAGGGGAAAGAAGGGAGGAGGGCTCAGAAAAATTTCTACTAACGATTCCAAGAAAATCAGCACCCGCCAAAGGCGTCTGATGTCCCTATTCTGTTTATCATCGCAGCCGACGCTCCCAAACGACCCAAGAGGGAGAAAAGAAAGGAAGGAAAAGAAAAGCGATGCCCACCTGAGCGAGTTCTCCAAAAGGACTGAAAAGCGCGACCAAGTCCGCATCCGTGCACGAAAACGCCAGATTCCGAACGAAGAGACGCGACGTCTCAAGTATCGTCTCGATCGTCGGGTCCTTGGGCTGCTCTGGCTCGCCCGCCTGCGTCTCCTGCTACATCCGACGACCGTTGAGTCCTAGGGATCCAACACACGGGAAAAGAAACCCACGCACCGCGTTATTTGTGCTAGGTTTCGGCGGCGCGTCCTCGTCATCGGACTGCTCAAAGACCTTATCCACCTCGTCCACGGCGCTCCCCATCCGGCGCCTCATCCACTCGAGATCGGAGATCGCCTCGTCGTGCGCGGCTTTGTCGTCCCCTGGGGCGTCCGCCCCCGCATCGTTTTCGGGTGTCGGGACCGCCGGTTCGACTGAAGGCGCGTCGTTGGCCCATAAGGGGCCTTTTTTGTTGCGCGGCTGCATGATTTTCATAAACTCGTCAAGCTGGTCGTCGCCCATCGTCGAGCTCTTCTCGTGCGTAGATTTTGTGTTCGGCTTCGTAGGCGAGGCGTCAGCGGGCGGCGCAGCGTCTATCCTCCGTCGTTTATTCGGCCTCGGCGCCGGCGCATCCTTCGCGCCCTACCCAAAGCTCAAATCCATCCCTCTCCGCGTGGACAACGAGAGAAAAAACCCACCTCGACGACGCACACGCTGATCCTCGTCGAATCAATAAACGTCCGATCGAACCACTCCCTCGCGCGCGCGGCCTCGTCCTCCGTCTTATACCCGACGAAGCCGAACCTGCGCGCGGTGCCGTCCTGCCTGCGCGCGACCTTGCAGTCCGTCAGCGTGCCGCCTGGCGCGCCCTGCGCCCGCTGCTCAAAGTGCTCGCGCAGGCGCGCGGGCGTGATGTACGCCGGCAGGTTCTTCACGATGAGCCGCGACATCGTGCGGTCGCGGTGTCCTTGGGGACTTGGTTAGCTCGCGACATGGGTGCAAGGGAGGAGTCGATGCGCACACACCTGGAAAGAGTTTTGAGGGTGGAAAAAATGTTTGTTTATATATCGGGTTGGCGGGTGTGGGAAGTTTTGTTCGGCGGTGTCCGTGCGTGTGATGCGGTCACACAAATTATTGAGCCCAAGCAGTCATGTCTACCAAAACGATATTTTCTAACGAGAAGAATCCGAGAGGGATACCGAAGGCCCCGTTTGTGGTAAGTTGGCCTGTGTCGCTCATTATCGGCGTCACTGACGCGAACGATCGCGATAGGCAAACGTCGAAGAATACCTCGGCGGACCCGATGCGGAGGTCGAGGGGACGCTCAAGAGCTTTCAGGATGCGATAGCGTACGTATTTCTTTACCTGTGGTGGATGTTGCGCTGAAGGAACACGAAAGGACAGCAAATACCGATATATGGACAGCAACTTGACGCAGCGGCGGCAGAGCTTGGAGGAGAAGATTCCTGATATCAAGAAGACGCTTGATATGGTCGAGTATCTACAGGAGCGGCGCGTGAGTACACCCAGTCGTGACGGGTCTTGTCTGATGGCTTGTGGTAGGAAGGCAAGAAGAAGGCTGCGGAGGACGATGAGGATGATTTGGACGATGAGGATGTGAAGAAGCCGTTAAAGACGACGTTTGAACTCAACGACACGCTTTTCGCGGAGGCGGAGTTGGACGAGACTGACACGGTGTACCTCTGGCTTGGTGTATGTCTTGTTCATTCTATCTACACATGACTGACGCCTGCACTGCACAGGCGAACGTGATGCTGTCGTACAAAATCCCCGCAGCGATAGCGCTACTCAAGTCCAAACTCGAGGTTGCACAGACGAGTCTGGACAACACGATCGAGGATCTCGAGTTTCTGAGAGAACAGCTGACGATAATGGAGGTGAACACTGCGCGGGTGTATAACTGGGATGTCAAGCGGCGACGGGAGAAGAGGGAGAGGGAGGAGGCGCAAAAGACGAAATCGCTGGAATGATGGAATATAAGATTTATTAAAATGTTAGAGTTTTGCCGACGCCATGTTCGGCAGGCGCGGCATCGCCCCGCGCCAGTGCCACCGACGACAACGTGCCTCTTTTCTCGACCGTGGCCGCTGGGCGCTGCAGCCGCCAGCCACTGCTTACGACATCACGCTGACTGATCCAGCCCCCATGTCTCCCACCGCCGCCACCTTCTCCTTCAAGGCCCCTCTGCCGGCGTCCCCCATCAAGCAGCGCCGCGTCTCCCATGTCCTCCCCTCGTCCCCCCGCGTCGTCCAGGCCTGGAGCTTCCGCGACGACACCGGCCTCGACGCGCATGTGCCGGCCACAGAGAGCATGGCCCCCGCCAAGAAGGGCAAGATGAGGAAGCTCGCAAACGGTGCAGAGAGCGAGCCGTACATGGAGAAGAAGCAGCGCAAGAAGTGGAGCGACGAGGAGACGCAGATGCTCGTCACTGGCTGCAACCGCGTATGTCATATACGCTCGTAATTTCACCTCTAACTCGAGCTGCAGCACGGCGTAGGCAACTGGAAGACTATTCTAAGTGACCCCACTCTTCATTTCGACAGCAGGTCGCCTGTCGATCTCAAGGACCGGTATGTCGGCCCTGTCTTCATTCATATCACAGCTTACCGCTGCTGCAGATTCCGCACGTATTTCCCAGACGCCTACAAGCGACACTACCCCAACGCCCGCACACACCTCTCCAGCAAGGTCCGCTCGACGCTGCCTGATGGCTCGTCTCTCTTTGAGAAGACGCGCAGCAAGAAGCGCCGGCCATTCACTGAGGAAGAGGATCGCGCGCTCAAGGCCGGCTACGAGAAGCACGGCACGGTGTGGGCCACCATCGTAAAGGATCCCGTGTTCCGTGAGCAAGGTCGTCGCTCGACCGATCTCCGGGACAGATTCAGAAATGCATTTCCAGAGCTCTACCAGGCTGCTGGATACAAGCCTCGTAACTCGTCAAAGAAGAGACAGATGACAGACGAGAAGGCTCTCCCCGTGCGCGCTGCTACTGATGATCAGTTGTCGATGAGCACAACTGGACCAGTGAGGAGCCGCCGACGGGCGCATACCAGCCAAGGCCTCTTGCGTGGCGGCACAAAGAGTGTGCCACAAAGCACAGCCTGTTCTGAAGACGACGACAGCTCTGCCGGCGAAGAAGACGGCGACTCTGTATTCAAAGCACCCCACACCCCTATTTTCGTCGACAACGTATCCACATCCTCCTCGCGGTCCAAAAAGCTCCTTCCCTGCTCTCAAGAATCCTTCCCCGTCACCGACGACGACGACATGGACATGGTCACATTCGACCAGATGCCTCCCCACCTCGACACCCACTCCCAGACCTGGTCCGGCGCCAACACGCCCACGCACTCGCACCACACCTGGTCCACCGCCGCCGGCTCCCCGACCTCCTTGCACCTCTCCGCCGACTACCACATGAGCGGCTCCTCCTCCCACGCACACTCCCCCGCCCTGCAGCGGGGCACGATCGGCAACTCCGCGTGGGGGACACACGACTGGTTCTCCGCGAACCCGCGCCTCGACCCGGGGCACGGCGCCTCCTCCTCCGCCGCCGCGTACCCCGCCGACACCCCGCTCTCCCCCGCCTCGCCGTTCTCATCCAGCAACCTCTCGCATGGCGTGCTCGGCCGCTATGACCTCGTGCCCTCGCTCATGCCGCATGACTTTTCGTCCGAGGCCGGAGTGGGGGATTCGCATTCGACGTTTTCGGATGAGATGTTCCCGCCCAGTGGGTTCGGGGGTTCACGCACCATTCGAGTTATGCGGGGGATCTTATATTTGGCGCGAGGACGCAGAATGCGCATAGCAGCGCCGCGAATCTGAACCCGCATGGGCATCAGAACTCGAACCCGAATCCAAACTCAAATCCGAATGCGAACGCCGCGACGAGTGCCGCGGGGTACGTCCCGCCGGGATTTGCAGGCGCGGGGGGCAGCGCCACCTTCAGCGCCTTCGGCGCCCCCGGGCTCGGGTTATCGGGCATCTCGCAGTCCGCGGGTATCCACCCGCTGCAGCTCGCGCTCCCGGGCATCGACGAGATCGGGCTCACCAACATCACGCTTGACGACTCGGCGCATGAGGATGTGGGCATGCCGCCGGACCACAAGATGGACGATGCGCGCGGGAAGGACGGGGACAATGAGGATGCGGAGGGGGATGGGGAGGAAGGCGGTGACGCGCAGGAGAAGTTTAGCCTTGACGATCTCGTGGATCTCTCTGCGCACGGCGCAGACGAGGACGAGGACGGGGACGGGGATATAGAGATCGAAATTGAGATCGAGCCGCACGCGACGCCGCCGGGGACACCGCACATCCGGCACGCGGGCGCAGGCACGGGCGCGGGGGTGCGGCGCTCGTCCGAGTCGACGTTTGGCGCGGCGATGCATAGTGAGGCGCCGAATGCGCGCTCGGTGTCGGTGCCCCCGTCCGAGGCGCGCGTCGCGCCGCTCTCGCCCCGTGCGCCGCTCCTCCACCCGCCCCGCCAGGGTGTGTATTTCGGCGCGCCGGACCAGCCCGCGTCGGCGCCTGCGGAGCAGGGCGTGTCCGCGGACAAGAGCGTGCTCGCCTCGCCTATGCCGCCGCCGCCGCCGCCGCCGCCGCCGCCGCCGCCTCTGCCTCTATCCACCGGCGGCCCAGGCGCGTGTCCCAGCACGGGTCCTAGCGTGGGACCGGGCGCAGCGTACCTGCTCGGCTCCGCGCTCGCGCCGGAGACGTACACCTGGCGCCCGATGTCCCCGGGGGAGATGAGCACGCTCACGCTTCCGTTTCTTGATCTGCATTATTATGCGGGCGGG
>JAGGAQ010006499.1:0-13266 GCA_017657225.1 Termitomyces sp. T69sscA
ACTAATCACCTAGCAGAGGGAAATCCAAAGAGAACAAGTCTAAGGATTCCCCGCTGCTTGGTGCAGCGCATCAGCGGGCGGCAGAGGCATGGAAACAACTGTACAGGTGACCGGAGCTAACCTTAACCTTGGATAATGTTTGAACAGGAGGGACATGAAGTTCTGGGATTTCCTAAAAAGGAAATGACCTCCGGAGATCTCCGGAGGTCTAGAACGAGTCCCGGGGGTCTAGGGCAAGTCCTGGGGGTCCCGGGGATGGTGTAGGATGTGCCCAAGAATGGAAATCGAATGGAAGTCCCCTGACACAAGCCAAACAAAAAGGCATGAAAAAACATGACAGAAAGAGGCTACATCTGGTGACACCAAACTCTGACTCAGACATGGAGGAATCTGAACGAGAACTGAACAGCCCCTCTCCCCTGAAGGTACTTCCCCCACCAAACCTCAAACAAATGAAAATCTCTAGCTATGGCTTGCAGGACATGGAGCTGGATGCAGACACCATGCTACTTGAAAGGACTCTCCCAGTGTTGCCAACACCCACAGGAGAAATCAACCCACCCTGGATGATCAAACGCACAAGTAAAGCTCTGCTTGACTCCCCACCCACACCCCAACATCTAGTAGATCAGCATAGTGGAGCCTCTGACCATTTCTCTCCTAAGCAGCCACACTAATGCCAATGGGAGGCTTCCCTAAAATACACCTCTCCACCCCACCATGGTATAATCTCCTCCCTGTCAGGGGACCTTCCTTTTACATCCTTTTTCCCTCAGCCATGCTTCACTTTCACTCATTTTCTCTGCCTTTCTTCTCAACTCGTCAAGTTTCTCATTGGTTGGACCATGGGAATCTACTTCCTTATTGGACATTCTTCTTTGGCTGAGATGGACTCACAGCCACTACTGGCAAAATTATTGGCATATGATTTGCGGTCATGTAGCATGTGCATGACCTCTGCATGTGCTTGGATCATATAACCACCACTATGATGTGATTCATAACCTGTGACTGTCCCATCAGAAATGTCACACATTTGTGACATGTGACATGTGACCAGTTATGTGACCTACTGTCGACTATTTTCTGTTGTCTGGCAGAGTGACTGTCAGGTTCTGCTGACCTCAGGGGCTCAGTCTACTGGGCGAATCCACCTTACGGCTATTCACCGTGTACAAACACAGAGCACCGGGATGAGCGCGAGGCGTAGGAGACCGAGCGGGGCGGGGGGTGGTGCGTGGAAGAGTGCTGGTAGCGCCAGGGGTAAAACAAGTGCCGGGGAGGGTGAAGGATGAGTGCCGGGGGTTGACGCAAGTCCCAGGGATGTAGGAGGGTGAAACGAGCGAGCGCCGGTGGGCGAGCGAGTCCCGGGGATCAAGAGAAATTCAGACGAGGGGACTTAGCGAGTCCCGGGGATAGAAGCAGAGCCAGGGAAGTCGAATAGCCAAAAGGGAAAAGAGTTGAGATAAGATAGCGGGGAATGGAAACGATTAAGTCGAAGAGGAGAGGGCCAGGAACAAAGAGTCGAGAGAACTTAGAGTAGAAAAGAGAAAAGAGAACAGCGAGAATGGATTGAAAGTACGAGACGAGTAGAGACGAGATAGAGAGTCGAAACGAGACGAGTACGAGAAAAGAAGCAAGTAAAAGTAAGGAAACCAGGGCACGCAAGAGACGAAACAGAGACGAAACACAACAGACAAGACGGGGTTACAGTAATATCAAGACTAGAGTACCTACTTACTACTCTGCGCCTTATATACTACGTAGTACATATGGCCTGGGGGTCGGGCCCGGGTTCCAGCAGCGGGTCGCAGCGCTGGGGCTTGGGATGAGACCCGGGGGCCATGTGGGACGGGGCAAGGCTAAGACATGTCGCGCGGCATGGAGGTCTCGTACTGGAAGCGCAGAGACACACGGCGGTGGTGCTGTGAGGAGGGAGTGGGAGCGGGGCGTGGCGTGCAGAGGTCGGCAGCAGTGATGCACGATCATGATGCGTGATGGGGGGGTCTCAGCGTGGGTCGGGGGTGACGGGTGGTGCCGGCGCTGATTGATGTGATAGCCGAGACCCGGCGCTGATGTGGCAGTCACGGCGGTGATGGCCGGGGGGTGCCACGAGTGGCAGTGGCTGTGGCATTGACGGGCGGTGATGGCCGGTGATGGCCGGGGGAGTTGGCCGGGTAGCGGTCCGGGCCCAGGGCGGTTGTGGGGGTGGTTCTGGGAGTGCTGGAGTCCCGGGGCCAGGGCTGAGTCCCAGGGGTCAGTAGCGGGTCGTGACAGTGACTCTTTAGACTTGTTCTCTCTGAATTTCCCTCTGCCAGGTTAGTACCTTATTAGCTATTTGTGACACACCTTTAATATACTTTGGATTTCCCTCTGCCAGCTGTGTGACTCAGCCACAGCTGCCAGAGGTCACCTGAACAAAAACCCCAAACTCTCCACCCCACAGCCTGAGAAGAATATAGCGCCAAAGAGATGTAATGAGAGACACAAACCCCCCATCACTTCCTAGTATCCAACATCTCTGAATGAGCATACAACATCTTAATATTCCACCAGATAGTATCAACCCCTGGTGCATCAGCATTTTTTCTGACATACATCCTCTCCACACTGTCATGACCCGCTACTGATCCCCGGAACTCCAACCCTCCCCAAAACGACCCTGACGACCACCCTGGGCCCAGACCGCTACCTGGCCAACCTCCTCAGCAGCCTCTGGCCATCACTGCCTATCACCACCACCCCTGGCATCCCCTCAGCCATCACCACCGTGACTGCCACATCAGCGCTGGTGTAAGGGCAACCTCTGGGAGTTGCGGCTCAATCACACAACTAGCACAGGGAAATCCAAAGTTGTATTAGACAGGGTAATCAATAATACAATGGTACTAATCACCTAGCAGAGGGAAATCCAAAGAGAACAAGTCTAAGGGTTCCCCGCTGCTTGGTGCGGTGCATCAGCGGGTGGCAGAGGCGTGGGAACAACTGTACAGGTTACAGGTGACCGGAGCTAACCTTAACCTTGGATAATGTTTGAACAGGAGGGGTGCGAAGTTCCGGGGATTTTCTAAGGAGGAAATGACCTCCGGAGATCTCCAGGGGTCTAGAACGAGTCCCGGAGGTCTAGGGCAAGTCCCGGGGGTCCCGGGGGTGGTGTAGGATGTGCCCAAGAATGGAAATCAAATGGAAGTCCCCTGACAGCTGGCCTCGGCTATCACACCACCCATAGCCACCACATCAGCACCGGCACCAGCAACACCTGACGCCCCTGGCCCATGCCAAGACCCCCATTACACATCACAATCACACATTACCGCAACCTCTGTACGCCATGCTCCACTCCCACTCCCCTTCTCACCGCCCTGCCGCTGCATGTCTCCACATTCTCAGTACAAGACCTCCACACCATGTGACATGTCTCAACTCCCACTCCATCCTGCACAGCCCCTGGGTCTCACCCCAAGCCCTGGTGCTGCAACCCACCACTGGAACCCAGGCCCAAGCCCTGGGGCCTACCTACTGCGTAGTATATAAGTCATAGAGTAGTAAGTAGTACTCTAGTCTTGATATTACTGTAACTCCCATACTGTTTCATTGTGTTTTGTCTCTGTCTTGTCCTCTTGCATGTTCCGGTCTCATTATTTCCACTTTGCTTTGTTTCTTATTATACTCGTCTCATATCATCTCTATTTGTCTCTTACTCTAATTCCACTCTGCTTTGCTCCTCCTCTCTCTCTCAATTCTAAGTTCTCTTGTCTCTTCTGTCTCCAGTTCTCAATCTTGACTTGTTCTGTTTCCTTTTCCTTTATCTTATCTCAACCCTTTCCCCCTTTTGGCTCACTTAATCTCTGCATCTCTGTTTCCATCCCCAGGACTCGCTAAGTCCCCATGCTCATCATCTCTTTGAACTCGGGACTCACTCATACACTGGCACTCGCTCATTCCACCCTCCTGTATCTCTGGGACTCACGCCTACCCCCCAGCACTCATCCTCCACCCACCCCAGCACTTGCCCACTCATCCGGTGCTACTGGCACTCCCCAGCACACCTCTCCTGCCCTGCTTCAGTCTCCTACACCTCATGCCCTACCGGTGCTCTGCATCCGTGGACATAGTGATCACCACATAAGGTATTTGCCCAGTGGACTGAGCCTCCATGGTCAGCGGAACCTGATACACACCACAACTCCTCTGTGCAATTGAGGGATTCATGCTCAGTATCTGCAATCCAGAAGCTATCATGGAATCTGAATTGACTGCAACTCAAATTGTCAAAAAAACCCTGACTGAGTCTGAGATGACAGTCACCCTACTAAAGAACAGGCTTATAGAAGATGAAACGTCACTACACAACATGGACCCTGCAACGAATATATTGAGGGCACTTGAAGTGTGACTAGTCAGGAGTGAAGAAGCAATTGACCGAGCTACTTTATACTTCTGCAGCACATCAAAGACATACAATTTATGGACATGGACTGTGGAAGTGCTACACTGATAAGCAAAAAACACCACCTGCACTGCTACAATTGCAAGAGTGCAGACCACAGCCTAGCACAATGCCCCTATACTGCCCTGGAAGGCTAGTTCAGTAACAAAGCAGCTGAGAAGATCAAAGAGACCGCAGAGTTCATGACGTCCGGCCAAGGCAACAGATCAAATAGGTACAAACAAAATCAACACAAATGATGGGCAGAAAATTGGAAAAGAGGAGACCACTACCAAGGACCTGATGAGCATAGGCAGGAACAAAAATTCTGACTAGACACAACAACTCCATAGCAAATATGCAATAAACCACCATATATCAATATACTCATTTTGCTAGCCTTGGAGTGAATGAGACTCAATAGAGACACACATCCAGGATGAATTTACTGGGTTCACAAACAACAGGTAATCCTGATACCCCCCCAGCTGGGCTGGGGAAAAGCCTAGGTGGCTTTTGTTTTTACAAAGGACATGGAGCCACACAGCAATCCTGCTTAAGATTGTGGTATAAAACCAACAATCACCATCCAAACACCACAACCTGACTATAACAGAAATCAAACAACACACAGGGAGACTTTACTTGGCAACAGCAACAGCCTCTTCTAGGTAGGAAAAGATACTGACTCTACCATTGGTTGGACCCTTGATGACAATATGGGAGGGATCAGAGATGGATCAATGGCATCCAAAACCCCTCCAAGAGACACAAAATTATACCCCATAAACCAGGCTGGGACAAACACAGAAAGTGAAAACCAAAATAGGTACATGCAGTATCTTCAGCCAAATACAATGACTGTGACACAACAGAACACAAGACATATACAAATACAAGAAAGCAACATAACAGGCATGAGAAAATGCAAGAAAGGAAAGGCAAAGAGAGGGGGAGTGAGAATAGCCTCTCTAAACATGAAAGGAGGTGGCTCCCTAGCCATCAGATCCAAATGGCACGAGATGTGAAATAGATGAGGAAATTTTGGAGGAGGAAGTGAGGGAAGCCATTAAACTGCTACCAAATTGCAAAGCTGCAGGTTTAGACTGCATCCCACAAGAACAGTGGGAGAAACTGGTAGAAAGAGGCAAACAGAGAATTGAGAATAATGAAGAAGGTCTAGATATAGTTCAAATGCTGACAGATGTATACAGATATAAAGAAACATGGTATGTCAGTGGGGACAAACTTTGCCAAAGAGATGGATGTGTCCTATATATAAGAAAGGTGACAGAATAGATGCTGAAAATTACAGACCAATTACTATACTCAACACTGACTATAAAGTACTAGCAAAAATCCTTTTAATATGCCTTGGCAAGGTAGCACACAAAATTATACACACGGATCAGGCAGGGTTTATGAAAGGCAGGTGCATAAAAGATCAGACAGAACTGGCACACCTCATGATTAAAAGATGCAAATAAACAGGAGAAAACAGTATGATAGTGTACTTAGATCAAAAAAAAGCATACAACAGGATCCTACACACTTTTTTGTGAGCATCACTCTGAAAGTTCAACTTTCTAGAACAATTCATAAAAATTATCCAAGAAATGTATAGAGATGCACATACAAGAGTCATGCTCAATGGAGAATTAAGCAAACCTTTCAAAGTAACGAGAGGGGCAAGACAAGGAGATCCAATATCCTGCCTGCTCTTCAACATTGCTATTGAATCTCTGGCACAGATGCTGAGAAAATCTAAGCTCAAAGGTTCTAAGATAAAGAACACAGTGGAAAGGCTAATTGCCACCCATTTTGCAGATGATACAACAGTGTACCTATCAGAAGTAGATAGATTCAAAGACCTAAGAAAGATACTGAACAAATGGTGTGATGTATCAGGGGCTAAACAACATACCCAAAAGAGCAATAGTCCCAGTGGGGACTGTAGAACATTGAGAATCTCTAATAACAACAAGAAGAACCACACACCAAGGCTCAAATATACCAGATGAAATAAAAATTGCATGTGAAGGAGAAGCAACAAGACTGCTAGGAGCCTGCATTGAAAATAGTGTAGGCAATGGCAGTGTATGGACATCTACAATTGAAGCAGTGGTAAAAGACCTAAAAACATGGAATAAGAGCAAACCCACAATAGAAGGAAAGAGACTTGTTGTCAACATGGTTATTGGAGGAAGAACACAATACAGGACAAGCATTCAGGATATGCTAAAACAGGTGAAACAGGAACTTACCAAGATAATTTATAACTTCATCTAGGGATCTGGGGGGAGCAAGGTTGCTCAACCATAAGCATGGAAACCCTAAGCCTACCACACAATAGGGGCAGCAAAAAGCTGCTGAATGTAGAAATGAGAAACAAGGCCATAGAACTCATGAACGTGAAACAATAGCTCAACTTGGAAGAAAGTAGACCAACATGAATAAAAATTGCAGGTATACTTATACAAAGTAGACTTGCAAAAAAAGTGGCAAAAAGCGGTAGGGGAAACCTTCGGCAATACCTTCCTACAACTCCTGGATGTCAATGCCAGAACAAGGGAAGAAGAATTCCTAGCATTCCTGCAAAGGATGATAAAAATGGCAAGAAAATACAATGTCAGCTTCAGCCCCCTAACAATGGAACAGCCCCTGAAGGAGAAAATGCCAATATGGTTCCATCTGAGCCTAAAAGGCATAAAAAACCTGAGAATAGATACACTGCAAGCAATATGCCAGAGGATGGTACACAACATGAAGAGGATAGGAGACATGATGAACATAGCAGACAAAACAGACCCAATGGTAGACCCCAGACACAAACCAAGGCGCAACTGTGCCTGTCTACTGTACCATGAAATGAGGCATAAGGGCTGCATAAACCCACACAAATGTGGGGAGAGCATGAGAGAATGGATAAGTAAACTTGACCAACAATAGTCCCTCCATGTGCAGACAAATGAAAGAGACCCCATGGATTAAGAGCTAGCACTACATGGACAGAAAGGAGGAATTATGTTCAACTCTGAAGTGATAATCAAATCTTCCCTGAAAGAGGGCTTCCAAGTCTTTGCAGAGGAACACGATGACAAGCACACAACAAACATCAACTACTCAAGAAGCAGAACCCCCCCACAGCCCCTCATAACAGCATACATGCATAGATAATGGATCATTAAATGCAAGAGCAGGAGCTGGAGTATGGTTTGGGGGAAACAACAGAAGAAACAAGGATCTAAGACTGCCAAAAAGCCTACAACAATCCAACAACACCAGGGAGGCAATCACAATCCTAAGAGCAGCCACAATTACTCTGAACAACTGACCTTTAATGATCAAGAGTGACTCAAAACTCATCCTAGATAGCCTTACAATAAACCTGAGGAAGAACAAAGATGATGGTTAGATAGGGTCAAAGAATTAAGACTTCATGAAAGCATTGGTAGATAGGCTAAAGAGCAGAAAAGGACTCACTCTCTTTGAGAAAGTGAACGGCCATGCAGGAATTGAGGGCAACAAAGGAGCAGACAAACTAGCAGATAGAGAAGCAAGGAAATCAAGGAACAATGACATAGACCTATAAGTTCAGAGAATAAAGGCACTGAAATGATTGTGTGATGCATTTTGTGTTGAGATGACCAATCACATGCTCTTTCACTTCTTGAACTTGTACACTCACCATCTACTGGACACCTGAACACCATGAGTTTGTTGTATCAAAGTACAATAAGGAACACAAGCTTGGCCGTGTGTCTCCCAGTTATCTGCCTGCTTTGATTTCTAGTATATTTGATCATTATAGAATAGCCTCTTTAAATGTCATTGAGAGCTCTTGTGGGAAGCTCCACATCACTGTCAATCATTCATTTCTGTGGAACAATCCTTTGATGCCTTCTGTCAACTCATGCATTGATGTGAAATGTTTCCAGTGTGACTGGGGTACGTTCTCCGCTTGTTAATTGTTGATAGTGGATGCCCCACCAGGAACACAAGTCGCTGTCTTTGATGTCAAGTCAGCATTTCAAATCACACCTACACAGCTAGTCAATCATTTGGCAATGGCATTGTGCATAGATGAGAAAATCATTTTGGACTATAGACTTAATTTTGGGTTTTCCCTGCCCTGGGCATATTTGGTTGGGTGGCAGACATGATACTATTCATTTATAAAACTAGGGTTAAAGCAGCTCTAAAATGGGTGGACAACTTCATTTTCTTCTGATATCCGCATCTAAATGATGATGGCACAACATTCTATTCCTATCCAGAGACCTTGATAGGTCCATTGCCAAAGAGATGGAGTGGTCTTGGGCACATGACAAGTTTGTGCCTTTTGTGAACTGCTTCACTTACATTGGTTTTCAGTGATCAATTGATCAGAAGATGGTTTTGCTTCCCATGGATAAATGAACAAATATCTTGCAAAGCTTGAAGCTTGGGTTTTGGGCACATTCATTACTAAATGTGAGACGGAGTCCTTGATTGGCACCTTGAATCATGTAATACTTGTGGTCCCACATTGTCATGCCCATTTACCCTCATTATACCAACTTTGGTCTATCTTTTCAGATAAATCACCATGGACTAAGCATAGGATTACACCAGCCATCTCAGACAACATAAGATGGTGGCAAAATGAGCTCAAACTTTTGGACTGCACACTGAAGATAATGAGACCACCTGACATGTTGGATATCATTGTGCATGTAAACACCTCAACTTTGTGGAGTATCGGCTTTGTCTTGAATAGGAAGTGGTTGGCCTGGGAACTACAACCAAGATGGACATTGCTGGAAAGGGACATTGGTTGGGTGGAGATGGTTGCAATAGATTTGGCAGTGTGAACACTCATAGCGACTAAGTATGCTAACTGCCACATTGTTCTTTGTTTGGATAATGCTGGCTGCATGGGAGCTCTCATGGCAAGGAAATCCAGAAATTCAGAAGCTAATCTTATACTGCAGAATGTCATCTCAAACTTTCAGTCTGCAAATCTGTGGGTATCAGTTGCATGGATTGCATCTCAGGAGAATCTGGCAGATGGACCTTCTTGGGGCAAATTTCCTTCAAAACGCTTATTGTACTCATTTTCCCTTTTCTACCATATTACTTGAAACCATATGTCATGTCATCTGTTTCATTTGCTTCTTTGTTGCTTTGAGTTTATAGGGGTCAGCCATATATCAGCCTATTGTGTGTATATATTACAACCTTATGTCAGCCTTTGTATAGCAGCTGCTGGTTGTTTGCACACCTCATTTTCTCTTTGGTATGGTAGGTGAAACAAGTCCCAGATTTGACTGGATTTGTTCTTGGGCATTGCACAAGGTAGATTGTCTCTGGGCTTTAGAGGAAGCAGGCACTCAGGAGGAATTGGCTCACACATCAGAAGCTTCAAGTTTTCCTGTACAGTGAAGACCAATGGATGGGTAATCAATGTTACATAGTGTGTGGAGTACTGTGCTTCACATGTGGAAGTCATCAACAGCAGCTAGATATTCCTCTTCAGTTGCAGAATTCTTGAACTACTGCAGTGCTGATGACACTCGAAATTGTATCAAGTGGTGTCTGAGTAGGCAAGCACAAGGTGGAAAATAGTGTCAGGCTTGCTAATTGAGGAAAGCCAGGCAGGGTCCCAGAAACAACTTAGCAGAGAGCAGCAGCAAAGAAGTGGTAAAGTGGTGCTTAGCGTAATTGCCAAGTGCTAGAGGCCCACTGTAAGTGTGGAGTGCGTAATGGACTAGTACACTGGCATAATCCCAGTGGCAAAACAAAGCGCTTTACAATGGTGCCTTGGCCTAGAGTAAGCTGAGGACGGACTAAATTGAGCTCTGAAGCCCAAGCGTAAGAGATGGGGAGTGAAAGTAACTTGTTATTGGCAGTGTATAAGTACAATATATATACTAAGTTGTAAGCAAAGTCACTGTTGGCAACCAACAACTTGGTAAGTAAACAATGACCAACTATCTTTTATATAGGAAAATGTCCATCAGGCCTTGGCAACACCTAGCAGCACCAATCAAGCTGTCTGTCATGTCAAGATGTCAAAAAGTAGGTATGAAATTACCAACTGTCAGTGTTATCAGAATGATGACAGTTGCTAGGATGCAGCAGTAAGGTCATGAAACCTTGGAATCAAGAAAGTAAGGTAAAAATAAGTCAAAAAAATAGGTCCCAGGATTTGAACTCCATGCTTAGGAGGGCACCAAATAGACCAGAGGGCATGCTGACCACTAGTCCACAAGCCTGTGCCAGGAAATATGTCACTACTCCTTTTAACACAACCCAGGGCTTATCAGTGCATGGCATTTATCAACTGTTCTCCCAATTCCTGAGTCTATTCTCTGTGATTATGCTGCTTTTTTTGCTGGCAAACTCACAAAACAAAGAGTTTCTAACAAGTGTGATAGCATTAGAGCATGGCATGTTGATAAGACCCAGGTTGTGTCAAAAGGAGTACTGACATATTTTCTGGCACAGGCTTGTAGACTAGTGGTTGGTGTGCTCTATGGTCTGCCTGGTGCCCGCCTCAAAGGCTAGTGTGACAGTTGGTGATTTAATACCTACTTCTTAACATCTTGACATGACAGACAGCTTGATTGGTGCTGCTAAGCATTGCCAAAGTCTGATTGACATTTTCCTATATAAACAATTGTTGGTTGTTATTTACTTACCAAGTTCCCCACTTTGGCAACCTTTGGTTGCCAATGGCAACTTTGCTTACAATTCATTATATATATTGTACTTATACACTGCCAATGACAAGTTACCTTCACTCCTCATCTCTTACACTTGGGCTTCAGAGCTCAATTTAGTTTGTCTTAAGTCTACTCTATGCCAAGGCACTGTCTTAGCACTTTGTTCCACCACTGGGAGTATGCCAGTGTCCTAGTTCAACTATATGCCTTGCACTTATGGCAGGCTTCTAGCGCTTGGCAACTATGCTAAGCACCATCCTCATAACTCCTTACCGCTGTCCTTTGCTAACTTGTCTTCTGGAACCCTGCCTGGTTCTCCTTCACTTAGCGAGCCTGATACTATTCCTTTTCACCTAGTGACTGCCTATCCAGACACTACTTGGTACAATTTTGAGTGTCATCAATGTACAAAATGGTCACAAATACTTAGGTAGTATTGTCTTGGACTACATTATAAAGGGCATCAAAAATTTGCAATTGGCCTCTTTCTTCAAAGAGACACGACCACTGGTCTCATCAAGGATGCTCCATTTCCTGAGCACTCAGCTGGACTTCAATTCAGGTTTGGACTTCTATATTTGAAGTACAGCAGTTGTTTGTTTCTGGGCACAGGTCTAACTTGGCGAGTACTTGCCCACTATGGAGAAGAATGGTGATCTGATATCTATACTGAAATGGAGCAATCTAAAGTCAGTGGCTACATTGGAAAAAAGTTGCATTCTACACTGACTGAATACAAAAATGGGTGGTGCAAAAGGGGAGGACGTTGTTTTGTATAAGCAGAATGGATTGGATCCTTTTGATGCATTGGCTGGCCATTGGTGTGTAAATTGGGCTTCTGACACTGCTGGCACCAGAACCTGTTTCCACTTGAAAAAGCAACAAAGAAATGTGTCATACCATTTCTTTGGCAACTTTTTGCTTGAGAAAAAGGCATTTTTCATTGTCTCAACCCTTTTTCCACAAGAAATATGTACACCAAAAATGGCATAACGCATTTCTTTGCTACTTTTTCTGGCAAAAACAGGTTCTAGTGTCAGCAGTGTGATGGAGATCCTTTGGACATGTACAGTTCACCAAGTGGGAAGGGGTTGCTGTTGATGAAGTGGAAGTTCCTTGCATGGGTGAACAATATCTTGACACATGGAGGATTCGAGAGAATCACTGGTCATTGTTTTTGGATTAGTGTTACTGCTCATCTCTTACTATCAGGGATCCCTCTGGACATTGTGGAGGTACTTGACCATTGGTCATCAGATGCCTTCTTGCACTACTGGAGATCTCTAGAATTGATAGCACTATTATACTTAGAGATGCTGGAACCACTCTTACAAGGCTATTTCTTGTCCTAATTCGCCACTTGAGGGCTATTGTCTGATCCATCAATGGTGTCATTTTATGATGTGTGATCTTGCTAGTGACGCTACCCCCTTTTGTATGGCGCTTTAGATTGTTGTACTCTATTCCCACAATGATAAATATGTTTTAATAGAGGATAGATTTACTGGAATATACCTTTTACATATGAGAACTTTGTCAAAAGGAAGGAGAAGACAAAAACACAAAATAACGGCCTCACAAAGATATGCCATACCTGGAGCCAAGATTGCAAACATTATACAAGCAAAACTGAATAGGGGTATACTGGAGAGGAGGCCAACCCCACAGAGTGAGGAACCAGCATCCACCTGGATATGACGAGGTGGGCAGTCAAAGATGCCAATGGAGAACTTCCAACAGATGAAAGGATCTGGGAATTGATTCAGGACAAATATTTGACTAAAAAAGTACATAGCTTCCTATGTAAACCATGCCATGCACAATGGATACAAGATTGGTAGCTACTGGGAAAACATCCCAGGCTACTGTCAGGGGACCTCTCTTTACATCCTTTTTCCCTCAGCCATGCTTTACTTTCATTCAGTTCCTTTGCCTTTCTTCTCAACTCGTCAAATCCCTCATTGGTCGGACCGTGGGAAACTACTTCCTTATTGGACATTCCTCTTTGGCTGGATGGACTCACAGCCACTACTGGCAAAATCGTTGGCATACGATTTGCGGTCATGTGGCATGTGCATGACCTCTGCATGTGCTCGGATCATGTGACCATGGCCGTGACGTGACCGTGAC
>JAGGAQ010006500.1:0-13242 GCA_017657225.1 Termitomyces sp. T69sscA
TTCCCAAATGAAAACTAGTTATCCCCAAGAAGACTAACTACTGCTCCTGAGCCTAAGAATCCGCTCGCTGGGGATCCCATGCCGTGGCAGCTAGTTGCTTGCCGGTCTCCCCAGTAATCCTCCCTTTTTATATCCCTCGGTGATGCGCATGGACCAGGCATCGTTCGCGTGATTTTGCCGCTTTTTCTCGTATACCCGGGGCGCCGCCGCCGTCTTGGCGTGTCCAGACCCTCCAGGAGAAATGGTTTAGCCTTTTCCGGCTAAGACCATTCCTCCAGCTTTATTCTAGCCGGTCGGCCTCTTTCCTTGTCCTCCATTCCTCCCTTCTACGAGCTCGTGCGCGTGGCATTGGAGTGGTTTGTCCGTGGGTATGCGTGGGTCATGATGGTAGTTGGTAGATACAATTTAACAGAGGTTCGTTGGTCGGTTTGATGTCCCATCACCGGATCAGTGATCCATGATGGCGGCCATTGCTGGGCACAGCCACCTGTCAGGTTAATCCCAAGATTGTGATGTCATCTTGGATCACTGATCTGTGATGCCGGTCATCACCGAGCACAGCCACCTATCCAGAATGTCGAGATCATGATGTCGCGATGGGTTTGCGGGTTTGTTGTCATGTTTGGTCAGGGTAAAGTTACTTTCAGAGACTGCAAGGGTAAAGAAGTGCTTATGGAAGAAGAAAGTGAGGGGATGTATTGCCTGGAATCTCTAGAACAGTGAGACAACCCTCCTCCATAGGCTATGATTGCCCTGTCACTGAACAAGCCTGTGAGTCTTAATGAGTGGCACAGGTGCTTTGGACATGCAGGGGTCAACAGCATTAGGGCACTAGCATGCAAAGGACTGGTTGATGGACTTACCATAGTCGGAGATCTGGAAGTAAAAGGTTTGTGCAAGGATTGTGTCTATGGGAAACACAAAGCCAGGCCTTATGATGGTGAGACTCCTGTGGAAAAGGGACCAAACAAGTACATGCACATAAATCTGTGGGGGCCAGCAACTGTAGCCTCTCTAGGCAGGGCAACATATATGATGTTGGTAGCTGATAGGGGCACCTCCCACCTCACTGGTTATTCCTTGTCCAGCAAGGATGCCCTGACCACATTGTCAGCATTCTCAATATACCATGCTGAAATAGAGCAACAAATTGGCAAGAAACTCACTAGAGTGCAAGTCAATGCTGGCAGAGAATGGATAAACAACAAGTGGCAAGACTACTTTGCCCAACATGAAATTATCCTCATTGTGACCACCCTATATGCCCATGCCTAGAATAGCCTTGCAGAGAGATGTATTCACCCAATTATTGAGGGGGCGTCATGACCGCTACTGACCCCTGGAACTTAGACCCAGCCCTGGGACTCCAAACCTCTCAAAACCACCTCCACGCCCCTCCCAGGCCTGGAGCGCTACTCGGCCAACCCCCTCAGCAACCCTCGGCCATCACCACCCGTCACCACCACCAGCCACCACCACCCCCGGCATCTCCTCGGCCATCACTGCCATGACTGCCACATCAGCACCAGCCCCAGCTATCACACCGCCCATGACTGCCACATCAGCTCTGGCACTGGCAACACCTGACGCTCCCCTGGCCTGCACCAAGACCCCCATCACGCATCACAACCCTGCATCACCTCCAACCTGCTCCTGCTCTCCTCCCCCCCAACCTTGCTGCCACGTGTCTCTGCATTTTCAGTACAAGACCTCCGCACTGTGTGACATGTTTCAACCCCCATCACCGTTCCATGCAATTCCCAGGTCTCACCCCAAGCCCCAGTGCTGTGACCTGCCGCTGGGACCTGGGCCTGAGCTCTGGAGCTCACCTACTGCAGCGTATATAAGTCGTAGAGTAGTAAGTAGTCCTCTAGTCTTGATATTACCGTAACTCTTGTATTGTTTTGTTGTGTTCATCTCTGTCTTGTATTCTTGTGTGTTCTGGTCTCTTTATTTTCACTTTGCTTCATTTCTTGTCATACTTGCCTCATATCTTTTCCTTTCATTGTCTCTATTCGTCTCCTACTCTAATTACACTCTGCTTTACTCCTTGTTTCTCTGTCAATCCTAAGTTTTCTTGTCTTTTCTATCTCTGGTCTCTAGTCTCGGCTTGTCCTGTTTCCTTTCCCCTTATCTTATCTTGACCCTTTCCCTTTTGGCTCACTTAGTCTCCGCTCCTCCGTTTCCATCCCTGGAACTCGCTAAATCCCCGTGCTTGTCATCTCATTGAACTCTGGGACTCGCTCGCACACTGGTGCTCGCTTGTTTTGCCCTCCTATATCCCTGGGACTCATGATTACCCCTCAGCACTTGTCCTCCACCCACCCTGGCACTTGCCCCCTCTTCCAGCATTACTGACACTCCCCTACACACCTATCCCGCCCCACTTTGGTCTCCTATGCCTCGCACCCTACCGGTACTCTGCATCTGTGGACACAGTGATCACCATGTAAGGTATTCACCCAGTGGACTGAGCCCCCATGGTCAGCGGAACCTGACATGATATCAAGACTCCCCACCTTACTCTACTGTTCACTATGGCCACTTACATGCACACCTACCAGCCCACTGGCTATCAGACCGATGCTTATGGAAGACCCATGCCTGAAAACTACTATGCCATGAGTACCCCACAACCCCTGTATCTGGCACCCCTGATTGAACATTACCCCTCTCTTGTCCCCAGATATTGGGCTCCGGATCAGAATCAGGTACCCTATGGCCCCTCCATCAGCCAGGGTATTCCTAAGGACTGGCAACACAATTTTTTGCAGGCAACCGCAAGAACTCATCAACAGGTCCTGCTTGGAGGTATGCTGGAGACACCGCCCAGCGCCTGGGCACCTGTGGCCCTGGCGCACGTCACGCTAGTACTGCCTTCCTTGCCCCAGGCCAGTACTACGCCCAACCTGCCCCTGCCCTGCCCCCGCTTCCTCAGGGATACTCTGATACATACTACCTTCTCTGGCCTTGACCTCCTGCAGCGCCCCCTAGCCATACTCCTCCCTCTCCCCTGGGCCGCCAATGAGTCAAAGCCTACATTCAACAGCATGATGAGGTCCTCCGATCGCTTCATATATCTCCAGCAGAGTTCATGAGACATGCCCACACCCTCCTCATCAGCTTAGGACACAATAACCTCTCTGGGACCCCAGAGCAATGGGCCAATTGCCTCCTTGAATTCCATGAGCTTTACTAACGCAGAGCCATCCCTGAAAGCGCCTGAAACACGCTACAGGTGGATCCCAACCTCTGGGACAAACTGCGTGCCCTGGTGGATCAGATTCACACTAGCCCCACTCTCCGGCACTTTGAAGACCCCATGGACCCTGCATGCTCATTCCATATGCAATGCAAGGAGCCAATTGAATTCTGGGACCCTGTTCCTGCCCTGGTACCCCACCAGCAGGAGGAGCTCAATGCGGCATCCAATATTCTGAAAGCCCTCAACCCCACTAGAGGACTCTTTGACCAGCCCGCCATCCACACCATTGGTCTCTCAGCATGCCCCCATGCAAACTCCCTTCCCAGTGCCTTCCGCACTTGGAGACAACCCACTGGCAGCAATTTCCACCCTGACGCTCCTCTCCACTCTCTGCCCGCTGACAACAACCACGCCTCCACCCACACCCTCTTCTACATTAATGAACTAGAGGCCTCCGGCAGTGGATTGGCCCCTCCTAGTGGAGCTCCTGCTCTGCCCCAGAATTCCAACACAATTGTCCCCCCCATTTTGACCTGCACCATCTCCACGGCAACGCACCTCCTCCCTGCAATAACTTGCCTCACCTCTGCCAACTCACAGCCTCTGGCGCACCTCAACCACCCCCTTTCTAGGGACCTTTGCAACTCCCTGCTCTCTTAGGACCCCCGCCTGGCCGACCCTTCAATGCCAATCTGGGACCACCGCCCCCTGGAGGGCCACCACCCCTGCAATGGGCTCAGGGACTGCCCCCAGGGAACAATGGCGGACCATCTACTGGCAATGGACCCCTCAACGGCAGACCCCCTGGTGGATGGGGCCCAGCAACGGACATCTTTCCCCCACAGCATGGCGGGGGAAACCACTATTACTACTACTACAATGCAGCACCCCCACTGTCAGGTTCTGCTGACCACAGGGGCTCAGTCCACCGGGCAAACACCTTATATGGTGATTACCGTGTCCACAGATGCAGAGCACTGGTAGGGTGTGAGGCGTAGAAGACCAAAGCAGGGCGGGGGCAGGATGTAGGGGAGTGCTAGTAGCGCCGGCGAGTGGGCAAGTGCTGGGGAGGGTGGAAGACAAGTGCCAGGAGTAGGCACAAGTCCAAGGAGTACAAGAGGATGGAACAAGCGAGCGCCAGTGGGCAAGCGAGTCCCAGGGTTCAGAAAGGTAATGGACGTGGAGACTTAACGAGTCCCAGGGATGGAAACAGAGTCAGGGAAGTTAAGCGGCCAAAAGGGGAACAGGTTGAGATAAGATAAAGGGAGATGGAATAGATTAAGTTGAGAAGAGGAGCTGGGAACAGAAGAACTGAGAGAACTTAGAGGAGAGAGGGAGAGGAGAGCAAAGTAGAATAGATTAGAGGACGAGGCGAGTAGAGACAATACAAGACAAGTACGATAAGAAAAAGAAGCAAGTAAAATGATGAAACCAGGATGCACGAGAAAATGAGACAGAGATGAGAACACAACAGAACAATATGGGACTACAGTAATATCAAGACTAGAGTACTACCTACTATTCTACGACTTATATACTATGCAGTACGTAGGGCCCAGGGCTCAGGCCCAGGTTCCAGTGGTGGGTTGCGGTGCCGGGGCTTGGAGTGAGACCCGGAGGCCACGTGGGGTGGGGCAAGGTTGAGACATATTGTGCAGCGCAGAGGTCTTGCACTGGAAATGCAAAGACATGCGGTGGTGGAGCGGTGAGGAGGGAGCGGGAGCAGGGTGTGGCATGCAGAAGTCGGGTTGGCAGTGATGCGTGATTGTGATGCATGATGGGGGTTTCAGCATGGGCCGGGGGTGATGGGTGGTGCCGGCGCTGATGTGGCGGCTACGAGCGGTGTGATAGCTGAGACCGGCGCTGATGTGGCGGTCATGGCAGTGATGGCCGGGGGATGCCGCAAGTGGCAGTGGCTGTGGCAATAATGAGTGGTGATGGGCGGTGATGGCTGGGGATGCCGTGGGTAGCAGTGGCTGGTGGCGTTGACGGGCAATGATGGGTGGTGATGGCCGGGGGCTGCCGAGGGAGTTGGCTGGGTAGCGGTCTGGGCCTAGAGCGGTCGTGGGGGTGGTTTTGGGAGGGTTGGAGTCCCAGGGCTGGGGCTGAGTCCTGGGGCTGGGGCTGAGTCCCAGGGGTCAGTAGCGGGTCGTGACACCCACCCTGCAACCCCAATCCACAGGACAACATCTGTGATGCGCTGACATGTAAAGGCAAACTCGACATCTAGAAGCCCAAACCTTTCCATGGCCATGACCCTTTGCAAATGGAGAACGTTCCTCACTCAGTGTCTCACCATGTTCCAAGCTAAGCTCCTCACTTTCCAACTTGAGAGCTCACGTGTGGCCTTCGCCGCCTCATACCTACAGGGCATTGCCTTTAATCACTATATGGCTCTGCTTTGGTTTGACCCCAACAGCCCAGTACTGTCCAATTGGCAGGCATTTGCACAGGAGTTCTTAAGTAAGTTCGGAGTATTTGACACTGTAGTGGAGGCCGAGGAGAACCTCTTCAACCTCTGGATGCACAACAACAAATGGTCTACCACCTTCATTGTCCGATTTGAGAAGGAGGCCTACAAAACCAGCTGGAACTACAACACTCTCCAATTTGCTCTTCACCATGCCCTGCCTCAACGCATCAAAGACGTCCTCCACCTCACCCCCAAGCAGCCCAGCTACAATGGTTACAAGGCCCTTGTCATCCAGATCAACCAGTGGTATTGGGAGGACCGCAGTGAGTACTTGGTACCCTACATGCCTTGGAACTCCTCTAGGAACTCCAACTGGCAAAATGGGGCCGCCGCAGGCAACCGGACCACCGGCACTGCACCGCCCCCCAACCCTGCTGCACAGCTGCCCCTGGGATGAGGACCAGCCAATGTCAATTGACCTCCAGAACCCCACCCACAAATGCAACTCAACGCTGCCGATATGCAGGAAGCTCTGGACTCCAACCAAGCTGACCCTGACTTGCCTACAGACCCCCACAACACCCTGGACTACACTGACTGTGCATGAGTAGGTTCAAGAACTGGCTATGGATTGACGTACTGAAGGAGATGCAGGAGAAGTGGTGGTGGGAGGGGGCATGCATCTTGTGTGGTGAGCAAGGTCACTTCATCAATGAGTGCCCTAAATGCCAGGTTGTGGGACAAGCCATGTTGGACCATTGACGGCGAAGACTGTGACTTCTGGTTTACAGAAAATGACCCAGCGGTTTAGATCACAAAGATGCACTAAATTGTGGACCAGACTTCGACGTCTTCTCTGCTCCAGCTACACACCTTTGCGCAATGGTTCTATCCCTGGACACCCCCTCAGCTCACCTCCCCTCCCAATCATCCCAGATTCTTCTCCTCCGCACTACCCTCCCACACTCCTCCGCTCCAGTCAGTACCCTGGTTGACAGCGGCACTACCGACAACTTCATTGATGAATCCTTGGCAACACTGGCTGCTACCCCCAGAAATTAACTCTTCTCATCCACCTCTCCCTCTTTAACGGCAGCTCTACCTCTGCCAGTGACATCACCCACTACGTGCAGACCACTCTCACCTTTGCCAATGGTCAGCAGCAAGACCTCCAGTTGCTTGTGACCTGTCTGCATGCCTCCACCCCTCTCATCTTGGGCCTCCCCTGGCTCCGCTCCACCAACCTCCACATCAATTGGCAGAACCTCACCCTTCACTTTGACCGCCAAGCCACTGAGCACCTAGAGCCCATTCCCTTCAATGTCACTGCCCTGGTCAGCGCCGCCAACTACCCCCATACCTCCCCACAGCTCCGCTTGAAGTCTGCTCGGTTGTTCATCCTCAACGCCTGACTCGGTGAATCCCCTCAGGTTCTCACTGCCCTTGTTGACAGTGGAGCCACCAGGATCTTTGTTAGTGACCAGCTCGATCTTAACCATGACCTCCTCAATAGACCAATGGAACTACAACTCTTTGATGGTAAGCCCACCGCTGCTGGGCCTATCACTAAATCACACACCAGCTCCATCACCCTCGACAACGGTCTCTAATTTCTGGTCCATCTCCTGGTCACACAGCTCCTGGAGGTCACCCCTATTGTACTAGAACAGGAGCTCCCCCCTCACTGGTCATATGACCACAAAATTGACCTCAAAGATGGCACCGCACCCTCCTTTGGCAAGACCTACAACATGTCAGAAGTTGACTCCACACGCTGAAAGACTATCTCGATGACATGCTTGGCAAAGGGTTTATTTGACCCTCAATCTCCACCGCTGGGGCTCTGGTCTTGTTTGCTAAGAAGAAAGACAGCTCCCTATGCCTTTGTGTCAACTACCGGAGCCTCAACAAAGTCACAAAAAAGAACTGGTACCCACTTCCCCTCATTGGTGACCTTGTTGACCACCTCCACAGCGCTAAAGTCTACACTAAAATTGACCTCTGCTCCAGCTGTAATAATGTCTGTAATAATGTCTGTATAGCCCCAGGGCATGAATGGAAGACCACCTTCCGCACCCGCAATGGCCTCTTCAAGTATCTAGTGATGCCCTTCAGTATGACCAACTCCCCCACCACCTTTCAATACTTCATGAACAACATCTTCCACGACATGAACAACGTCTTTGTTATTGTGTACCTGGATGACATTCTCATCTACTTGAACTCACTGGAAGAGCACCACAACCACATCTGCCACGTCCTCAAACAACTCTGAGAGTACCACCTACATGCCAAACCGGAGAAGTGCTCGTTCCACACTACCAAAGTCGAGTACCTTGGTGTCATCGTCACTCCAGAGGGTGTTTGCATGGACCCCACCAAGGTGGAAGCCATCCTCAACTGGCCTCCACCCTGGAGTGTAAAAGAGGTGCAGTCCTTCCTTGGTTTTGCCAAGTTCTACCGCCGGTTCATTGATAACTACTCTGGGATCACCAAATCCCTCAACTAGCTCACAAGGAAGGACACCCCATGGAACTGGGATAGCCGGTGCCAGAGTCTTCACTCTCCTCAAGAAGGCCTTCACCTCTGCCTCCATCCTCCATCCACTTTGACCCCTCCCTCTCCATCGTTCCGCTCCCCCACTTCCCCTGGCCCCTGGCTCCTTGATCACCATTGCCATCTCCATCTGAGCTGCCAACGATGCCAGATGGTCCTCCTGCAATGGCAGCAACTCCCTGGCATCCACCGCTACGTCCATCCATGATCTGGGGGCAATGGCATTCTGCCACCAATGCCCTGCTAGCAATAACTCCAGCTGGGCCAAGCTGTGGTCCAGCTCCACAGGTAAGTTGAAAGGCATCTACACAATGCCATCCTGGAGCGACACCTGGGCTGCTGACGCACCATCAAGGAGCAACCGGTGCTCCTAAACCCACCCTACACCAGCGATCAGCCTCAAGGAATAAGAACGGAGTAACCACTTACTCAGAATTCCCTCCCGACTGGACACCGCCTCCACCAGTGCTCAATCTCTCTGCTGGACCGCTTCCCACTCCACCACCTGGGTCAGCCTCACCATCTCCCCTTTGCCTGGCACTGCCCTCACCACCCTCAACTCCAACTCCATCACCTGTGCCTGCAAAGCCACCAACTCCACCTTGTGCTCCCTTACCACCGCCAGCACCACGTCCTGGCCCCACCATGCCCTGTTCCGGTCCATCATCATGGCCATCAGCTCACCCCACTGCTGATCCAACTGCACATGCACCTCCTGAAGACACTGGTGCAAGTCCACCATGGACGCCAGCAAACTCTGCTCCATAGTTTTTTGAGGCGGGAACCAGGAACATGCCGAGGTCAGCAAGAAGATATGGAGCCTCAGGGAGCCCACCAATGGTACGTCACCTTGGGGCCTCTTGCTGGGACCAGCCTTGGGAGACAGAAACGCCCGCTGCTTGCTCCGGGCAACTGCTGATGGCCCTTGCCTGCTGTGCGGTGGGCCTACTCTGATTACGGCTGCCAGGGCTGACTCCTCCCGTATCCTCCCCCAACTTTGACTGGTCCTCCCCACTTTCTCCAGGCTACAAAACCTGCATGCCACCTGTTGATGCCTCCAATGCCTGCACCTTAGCCCCACCCTCCATCTGCTCCAGGACCCATGCCAACAACCAGCCCTGCTCTGCCGCCATGCATGTTGCCTGCCACAGCCACAATACCGAACACCTCTTGTGCTTGGAACAACACAAGAGACACACCAACAAATCCTGGTGACCCCTGGTTACCAGCACCTCAAACTTGCACAAGGTCCCCCGACGAGCGCAGAACACACACTAGTGAGAGGATGAGAACGGCTCATGGGTAAGAAACAGATACTCACTGGGCTATGTGTCTGACACCATGCCTGCATGAGAGGGCCCCACCACCGCCACAAAACAGTTGGGAGTCACGTCTACCTGTGCCACCCAATGGGCCACTGGCACTGGGTGGAATACCCCTGGGGCCAAGAAAGACCATGAAGGATGAGCCGTCAACACCAGAGCCAAATGAGCTGGCCAATGCTCCACGACAACCTTCAAGAGTACATGGGAAGGCTCCACCACCAAAGACAACACACCTGCAACATGCCGTGTTAGTATGTGCAGACACCAGGATGGCAGAAAACTTCACGATGCCTCGCCTCAGCCTGCTGGCAATCCTGGTGACACTTGAACAAGGCCTGGTGCTCCCTGTAGGCCACCCAAGCATTGACGTTACTCTTGTTGGAGGGAGGGGGAGTAGGGGACGACAATGAAGAGGAGGACATGGAGGAAGAGTGGTTGGAAAAAATTGGCAAAGTTTTTTTTTCTTTTATCTGCATACAGGACTTCTTGATGGCCACCAGACTTTGACTTTGACACTAGAAGCAACACAGCCACCCACAACTCTGCACGTCTTGAGGGTCTCAACACTGAAGGGGGGGTGATGTCATGACTGCTACTGACCCCCAGGACTTAGACCTGGCCCCAGGACTCCAAATCTCCCAAAACCACCTCCATGCCCCTCTTGGGCCCGGAGTGCTACCTAGCCAACCCCCTTGGCAACCCCCGGCCATCACCGCCTGTCACAACCACCAGCCACTGCCACCCCCAGCATCTCCTCGGCCATCACCACCGTGACTGCCACATCAGCGCCAGCCCCGGCTATCACACTGCCCATGACCGCCACATCAGTGCTGGTACTGGCAACACCTGACGCTCCCCCAGCCCATGCTGAGACCCCCATCATGCATTATGACCCTGCATCACCTCCAACCTGCTCCTGCTCTCCTCCCCCCCAACCTCGCCACCGCATGTTTCTGTGTTTCCAGTACAAGACCTCTGCGCTGCATGACATGTCTCAACCCCCATCGCCGTCCCGTGCAATTCCTGGGTCTCACCCCAAGCCCCAGCACTGTGACCCGCTGCTGGGACCCGGGCCTGAGCCCCGGGGCTCACCTACCGCAGTGTATATAAGGCATAGAGTAGTAAGTAGTACTCTAGTCTTGATATTACCATAACTCCTGTATTATTTTGTTGTGTTTGTCTCTGTCTTGTATTCTTGCATGTTCTTGTCTCTTTATTTTCACTTTGCTTCATTTCTTGTCATACTCGCCTCATATCTGCTCCTTTCATCGTCTCTATTTGTCTCCTACTCTAATTACACTCTGCTTTACTCCTTGTCTCTCTGTCAATCCTAAGTTCTCTCATCTTTTCTATCTCTGGTCTCTAGTCTCAACTTGTCCTGTTTCCTTTCCCCTTATCTTATCTTGACCCTTTCCCCTTTTGGCTCACTTAGTCTTCGCTCCTCCGTTTCCATCCCTGGAACTTGCTAAGTCCCCGCACTCGTCATCTCATTGAACCCCGGGACTCGCTCGCGCATCAGCCGACCGTCGTGTTGAACGATGGGCAGCAAACTGGGACGAGTGACCGACTTCACACCTAGATAAGGTGATTGGCCAACCATTGAGTGGGGTGTGTCGCACAATGGGCAGCGAGGAGCTGGATCAGAAGCAGGATTTGCAAATGCGCTGTTCTGATAAGAGGATATATTTGCAAATTAGCTCCTCTGATCAGAAGAAATATTTGCAAATGGCCCTTCTAAGGTAGAGTCAGATTTACAGAGCGCTATTCTTCTACTAGAGGTATTCTTTGCAAAGTGGCTACTGATACAGGTGTGTGATTGATACAAGGGCGATGGTCGACTTTGTTAGAAAGCAGACCGTATACTGATGGATCTAAGTAGATCACGTAAGTTTAAATCCTCAGTCTCATATAATCGACTATATTTCACTGTACCTAAGTAGATCACGTAAGTTTAAATCTACTCAGATAGTAAGTGTCAGGTTCCGCTGACCTCGGGGGCTCAGTCTACTGGGCGAATCCACCTTACGGCTATTCACCGTGTACAAACACAGAGCACCGGGAGTAGTGCGAGGCATAGGAGACCGAAGCGGGGCGGGGGAGGGTTCGTGGAAGGGTGCCGGGAGTGCCGGTGGATGAGACGGGTGCCGGTGAGGGGGAAGGACGAGTGCCGGGGGTCGGCGCGAGTCCCGGGGAGGCGAGAGAACGAGACAAGCGAGCGAGTCCCGGGGATCAAGAGAAAAGCAGGCGAGGGGACTTAGCGAGTCCTGGGGATAGAATCAGAGTTGGGGAAGTTGGATAACCAAAAGGAGAAGGAGTCGAGATAAGATAGCGGGAGATGGAAATGATTAAGTCGAAGAGGAGAGAGCCGGGAACGAAGAGTCGAGAGAACTTAGAGTAGAAAGGAGAAAAGAGGACAACGAGAATAGATTGAGAGTACGAGATGAGTTGAGACAAGACAAAGAGTCGAGACAAAACGAGTACGAGAAAAGAAGCAAGTAAGTAATGAAACCGGGGCACGAGAGAGACGAACAGAGACGAGAACACAACAAACAGGACGGGGTTACGGTAATATCAAGACTAGAGTACCTACTTACTACTCTGCGCCTTATATACTACGTAGTACGTATGGCCCGGGGGTCAGGCCCGGGTTCCAGCAGCGGGTTGTGGCGCCGGGGCTTGGGATGAGACCCGGGGGCCGCGCGGGACGGGGCAAGGCTGAGACATGTTGCGCAGTGCGGAGGTCTCGTACTGGGGGCGCAGAGACATGCGGCGGTGGTGCTATGAGGAGGGAGCAGGAGCGGGGCGTGGCGTGCGGAGGTTGGCAGCAGTGATGCGCGATCATGATGCGTGATGGGGGGTCTTGGCGCGGGCCGGGGGTGACGGGTGGTACCGGCGCTGATGGGGCGTGATAGCCAAGACCTGGCGCTGATGTGGCGGTCACGGCGGTGATGGCCGGGGGTGCCGCTAGTGGCGGTGGCTGTGGCGTTGACGGGCGGTGATGGCCGGTGATGGCTGGGGGAGTTGGCCAGGTAGCAGTCCGGGCCCGGGGCGGTTGTGGGGGTGGTTCTGGGAGTGCTGGAGTCCCAGGGGTCGGTAGCAGGTCGTGACAGTAAGTATCAGTGTGTGGCAAGAGTAAAGTTTGGTTACTCACCCTCAGTCTCGTATAATCGACTGAGGGTGTAGTCTATCTATGGCATGTATTTATAGGTTTCTGTAACAATGGTAATTATCAAGGTCTTTTGGCGCGGTGGCCATGTCAAAGCGTCCTAGTGCAGTGGCCATCCAACAAAGGAGTATGTGTGGTGGCACTTACACAATCATCGTTTGTCCAACAGACTTGGGTGCCAGCTGCACTGCTGAGGCCAGGATGTGTTTCCCTTGGGAAAAGTGACAAAGAAAGCTGTCATGCTACTTCCATGTCATTTTTTAATGGAAAATACATAAGCAATTTCTTATAGTAAAAGTAGGGAAATTATATACATTCATCCAAACCGTTTCCAGCAACAAAATGACATCTCTTTATGACTCTCTAGCCATCAGAAACAGCATGGAAATTTTTCTAATATTTCATTAGATATTTCTCTAGAAATAATAAACTAAATTTACTTTCAAAGTATGCATCAAAAGACAGAACCTTTTTCTTTCTGGGTTTTTTCTTCAATGATTTTATCCTTTTTCTAGAAGAAGAAGTGCTTGAATGAAATGGGGAGATGGGTCTCAGAGTGCAGCCAATGGGAGATAAT
>JAGGAQ010006501.1:0-13204 GCA_017657225.1 Termitomyces sp. T69sscA
AGAAATATTAAATGATCGTCCCGCTAAGGAGTAGTATAGAAATGAATTCTGGATATTGCGCAGCGCTCAGGGTTCAACAATGAGAAGGTTCGAGACCAGGCAGAACTTTATCCTCCGGTCTTCTAGGCCAGAAAGGTACCTAAGACGTAGCACAACAGGGTTGTTTACAGAGATTGTGCTGCAAAATATTCACACGTGGTTGGAGGCAACGCGTCAACAACCACGGAGGGCACGTGCCGAGTTCATCCACACACGCGGATGAAAATTCCACTTACTATCGGACGCACTTTGTGGATTTCCTTGCTCGGAACCCATTGCTTTGATCTTTAAATCCAAATTCATTGAAGACGGTACAGTTCGCAAGTGGCACGGAGTCTGTCGCGTTGATAGGTCACGGTACTGAGGTACAGGCCATTGCCTCTGCTCAATGTCTCTGAGGTCACTCTCAAAATCAGCGGAACCACGAGTAAGTTTGATGAGTGACAGAATATATAACTATGCGCTTCTAATCGAACTCGATGCAACTCTCTTTCTCTCTCTGTCAGTGCGCCTTTGGGTACAGCCATCTCCTCAGAAGCCACGGGTTCAAGGAACCTCCAGTCCATGCTAGTGGTGCGGAAGGCATTTTACTACGATTTCCATCGAGCTTTCCTTGACCTTTAGAGTTGGGTGATTGTACGGGCACTTAAAATCACCCGTTCCAAGTTCAGCAGACAACCAATCGTGTCCTACGTTTTTCCATGTAAGCGACACATATCGAATATGCACTTCCGATTTGCATCTGCTCTCCACGAGTGATTGAATCGCTACCAATCCCAGATGGTGAGCGATTCCAGGATCTAGCTTCCCATTCTGAAGCAAGGTCTTTATTCCATGGATTTCGGATGGGATGTTGTCCTCGATGAATATTTCTTCAAGTAAGGGGAGTCCGGGTGCGTTTTGTGTCTCGGTCATCATTTCCAGGACTTGCAGGTAGCCGCACGCAAGATAGGTAACTCCAGAACCTCCACGTACTGGTGCACAGAGACGAAGATACCTGAGGTTGGAAAAGTCTCTCAGCATGGAGATGATTGAATCTATACAGAGATCTACGCTCAATGTCAGTGCTTGGATCAAGTAACAATCGTGACTTGGCCGGAGCATATAAGACACCACCGAGGTGAGTTCTGTTGGTTCGTCTATGGAATACTGCGCGTCAACAGTGAGGTCCTTGAGAGTTGGAGTGTGTATGAGTCTGAAGAATCGCGCCACGAATCCACAGGTGTACGAGTTCGGGAGGAAGAAAACAGACATGATTCGGAGGTTAGGGAGTGTTGGTGTATGCATGGCAAGTTCTTCAGGGTTCTCTCTCTCTTGTTCCACGAGAGCAGAAAACTCCTCCAAGCGACAGCATTTTTCAAGAATTGTACGTGTGCTAGAGAAACTGATTTTGCGATCCTCTAGATATAGAGATACGAGTTGTGTGAAGGGGATTCCAGTGACAAATTTCCAATTGAGCAGCCCCTGCCGATTACAATTGCCTTTCAAACCGCCTATCTTCAAACACTTCAGGGCTGTCAATTGGCTCAAATCGAATCGCTGAAGTCCACGAAAAGTAGTTCCTGGCGTAGAGCGATAAACGACATGAACTTCGAACACTTCGAGACACGGAAACAGCGATTCACCCGCCACTTGAGTGTCTTTTAGCTGTTGGATGCAGCGAATAAAATGCACTATCGTGCTCATAGATGTTGTCATAGACAACTGACGCAAACGATTCCTGTACTGCTTGAAAAATGCAGGAAGGAGAGTTTGCGGCTCTGTTCCGTCGGTCTCGAGGGAAAAGGACAGTTTTGCATCCACGTTTCTGGAACGTGCAAACCAATTCTGAGCCCTTTCCAGGAGGTCTTGAGAAGTGCCTAGCTCCTGTGCTCTTGCACCGAACGGAACAATGCGCACACAGGGATGAAGTAGATAGTAATGCACGTTAGGACCTGCGATCCACGTAATGTGAAGTGTCTCCCAGAGTGAGTTCTCCGCATTGACGATCCCTCTCCACTGACGAGAAACTTTTGAGAGGTCGAACGGATCAGTGTAGAAGTCTGGGTCGAACAGACAGTTGACGATGACTTTACGCACGAGTTCTGTGGGAAGTGAAAATCGGGAAACCTCCATATGGTTTACCGTTAACAGTGCTTGTATGAAGTGGGCGAGAATGCACTTGTTGAGAAGTGAGTTCAAACCTGATGTATTATATACGAGGCACTGTGGCCAACATACATATTGGTAGATTCTCTTTCGATAACCCGCCCTTAGACAATGTGTGACTTGAAAGGAGGGTTGCACCCAAGAGATGTGGGAAATCCATTGGCAGATACCTTTCAGGAGCAGTGGAACAATGGTCCAGTGCCTGCTTCAAAACAATTACACAACGAATCTCTCCAAATCATGTCCACTGTTCCTGGCGCATTTTTCCAGTTTTGGAATGGATGCCGCTATCCTCAGCGCTTTTTTTGGTAAATCAAGGTACTTGGGCTAACTAGGCGACTTACAATGGTTCGAGGTTTGTCAGGGTTGTGCACAAAATGTAGACAGTGAATGTAATATTGAGCTTCCGACCGGCTGGCCACACCGGCAGCGCAGATCGGCGTGCCTCTCAGGCCTGCAGTATTTGAACTCAAGCGGTGGCCGGATATGGAATCTAGACGAGACGAACTCTAGATATGGTCCACTTAGTTTAACAATCATCCAACCAGATGACTCACAAGGTACACGCCAAGGAGAGAAAAAGGGATGACATCATGAAAAGTCTCTTGTCTAATCGGTTTAGCTATCCCTCACAGTTACTTTTCAGCAGAGGTTCGGAACAGATGAAGATCGATTGGGGCCACCATAGCTCTTTGGGATGAGACTATCGCGGCATCGTGTCAACCGGGCCGGTGAAGGTGATTGGACAAATCAAGTCAAAATCAATACATGTTGTTCTTGAATCGCTATTTCAGGGTCCAATGGACAAATTGTGGTCAGGGAGGTAGACTAATCCTCAGATCAGACAACCCTACAAAATACTAAGGTTTAAATATTCTTTTGCATTGCGTATCACGGTTGGCAAGATCACGTCGGTTACAGCCGTTGGGCACTGAAGCCCTCTGATATAGTCTCTGATCCAGTCCCAATGCTCGTCCATGCGTTTGGACGCCTGCACATGAATGTCACGAAGCAAAAAGCCAATCCCAACCATTACAGGTCTAGGGTTTTCTAGAAACACTGCGAGCTTTAACTACACTGTGACACTATCGTGGCCGAAGACAGCGACGGGTGACAAGTCATTACAGGGTACATTTTTTGTAGCTCACGCAATCTGTATTTCCTTATACTAGGAAGACTATGCCATCGATATTTTAGCTTCTAAGGAGCATCCATAAAATCTGACAGATAGCTGTCGCAACTTTTAGTGTGAGGTAGGTTCCGCAGATCGTATCGTCATAACGGCGTCATAAAGTAGTACCGTGACTGATTTGAATATGCACAGGCTTGTGACGCCAAGAGATTTCCACTTAGGATCAAATATATGCAAGTTCACTTCAGATATCTCGCCACAACATGTACCTTTATCCTTCTACCAACGAATATACACACTCTCAAGAAACTTGTCCATTAACAGGGAAGCCTCATGACTGGCACCCTCCAATTTAAGACGACAGTCGATCACCATGCTCAGCACTTAACATGATGGCGAATCACGATTACATGTAAGTTTGTTCGCTCGATAGGCTTGAACAATGAGCTAATGCATTTGACCCGCAGTGCACGAGACGGAAAGAACATTAGTCCATGGGATCTTGTCACCGGTGTAAAGGCGTGCTATAACCTCTCGACGCCACTGGCGTACTTCCCTCTCATTTGGGGGTTTCTTGCTGTTGCGAAGAGTACGCAACGTCAACCTCAATGAAATCGGAGAACATGGAAGGATCGAGCATCATGCTAGCCTTGTGCACAAAGATACAACCAAAGGTCTAAAATATGCACCCATCAAAGTCCACAGCGGACTAGTCAATCTACTTCTCAGCGACGCCAAAACAGGTGACGAGGAGGGATAAGGCCAGGAGTACGGGGACAAACAAATCTTGACGGACGCGAGTGATGTCGCGCGTGCTCGCGTCCGCCGAGAAAAACAATCTCTAAAGATAGACATGATGCAAGCTGAGATTTCTCAAGGCAAAATGGCCATTATTCTCGGTATTTTGGGGACGTATGCAGGATAAAACGTAGGCATTCCTTGTGGATGGATCGGCTATGAACGCTAACGCAGAGGATATTTTGCATACTTTGATGATAGACAATACCTATCAGTCGTAGGCGATCATACCAGCTCCTGCCTTGCAGTCTCTTTGCTGGTTTCTTCATATTTCCCTACTCGGATGGATAGGACATCCCAGTGCGCTTGCCCTCTTGTCACCCCAATGACCTTGACAGAACCTGTAACCTGTTGTAGAGCAATCAATTTCCAGGACGATGACAATTCTTGAACGCTAAATAAACCATTTTCTGCCAACACTTGAAAAAGCGAAGAGAAAAGAAGGAGGTCATTAAGTTGATGCAAACAAAGAAGTGGAGGAGGAATCTGTCGGGGACTAGTGTTACGAAGGTGATAGCTACACGGAGTTATATTTGGACGAAGGCGAGACAGGAGAACGCCGTCAAGTCAGGGTTCAACTTTGCTGACTTGAGTCGAGCAGCTCACGCTAACGAAGGTTTAACTGGCGTGTGCAAAAGACGTCCTGGAGAAGGTATATATTCAAGGGGCGGTGTCTTCTGGTTGACAGTCTTTTTGTTGACGCTCTTCCTGTCTTCGCTATACGGTTTCCTTCTCAGAAGTGACCTTGCTTTTCAACGAGAACTCGTTCTGTCCTTTTCGTAATAAGATGATTATATCTTCAATGATTTACAGTTGAACGGCTCATCGTAGCTTTCAGTCTCGCATTAGCACCTCCTTCGCCTGTCGCCGATGGCAGAATTTACTGAAGCCTGCATCGATAAGGACCATAAAGTTTATATTTTCTGACAGGAGACGTGATACACGCAAGTAGGGAACTGGGAAAACGAGTCCATGGTTGTTTCAATGAGTAAACTAGGTACTCGCGAGCCCATTCTGAGCAAGCTTGTTGATGGTATTCGGAGCTTGGCTCTCATCAGTCCCTGCTTTGTATGTTTGACTAACAACGACTTACAGACACTGCTTAAAACGCCGTTGAGAGCGAGTGCCTTCAGGTAGTCCTTCATTTGGGCAGGAGAATATTTTCCAAAAGAAAGGAAAGTGGCAACGAGACCTGCAACATGGGGTGTAGCCTGCAGATGTTCAAAACTTTGTCCTTGTTCTGTACAGGCTACATACCATAGATGTTCCGGAGATGCTGTTGATCGCCTGAGCAGTGCACAGTGAGTATCGATGAAGAACAATTGAGATTGTTGGCGATCAACTTACCCGTGTGTTTCCAATCCAAGTGCTGATGATATCCTGGCCAGGTGCGAAGATAGTGATGACCTTTCCATAGTTTGAGAACCAGGCCTGTTGATCAGCAATGTTCGAAGCAGCAACAGTGACGACACTCGGCACGCGAGCAGGAGATTGGGTACCAGCATCGATGCCATCATTTCCCGCCGCAACCTAAGGATGGATACGCAGATCGGAATCCTGTCAGAGAAGACAAGAAATGTCTTTACTCACTATGACGTGGATATTATCACTCGTCAACTGGGATCATTCTAGTCAGCCAGTCAGTGCGAAGACAAACAGGGAAAGACAGACCTTTGCGACAGCAATATCCACAACTGTAGAACCAGGCCCGCCCAATGATAAGGAGGCAACAGAGGGGCGACCAGAGGCCCGGACTGATCTTTGGACCCATTCCAATCCAGCGATCCTGAGTTATGGGCCGCTAATCAGTCATGGATGGATTCTAGAGATGAGGATCAACTGACAAGTCAGACCATGCACCCTTTCTATTACACGAGGGGTACAAAGTAAACATGCGTCAATTGCAGTCAAGCAGATAACGATCTCACCCGTCATCACCAAGAACTTTGACCGCAATAAGATTGGCTTCCTTTGCAACACCATAAGTCGTACTCCCTACCGTTCCACTATCTCATGGCCAGCTTGACGGTTTCATCTACATCCAAGTACTGAGGACTTACGCGCAGTGTGTTCCATGACCATTGTAGTCTCCATCGCGGTAATTCCCAAATGTGGCACCCCACTTGGCGCGCCCGCCAAAGTCAGCCTGCACTTCTTTCGAACAAGGTCAAAGACTGGAACAGTTCTATAAACTCACGTGTCCGATAAAGATACCTGTGAGTTGTAAACATCGATATCTTCGTGGACCTCTGAAAAAAGGGCTTACCGGTGTCTGGAAATAGTATCGCAAGAATCAATTATGTTTTTTCTTTCGAGGTGAGATAAGATGAAACGCACCAAGAACATATACGTCAACTCCACGGCCTGCCCCATCCTTGTATGCGAATGCAAAGTTTGTACCTCTGTTCATTATAGTCATTCTCGCTATAGAATCGATAATCGCACTTACTGGGAGTTCTGGTTGACAAGTCTGTTTTTGGAACTCAGCCGGGCAAGTCCCCAAGGAGCGTTGGTCCTAACAGGGGTACATTAATCAAAGTCAAGGAGAATCAGCACAGGAAGAAACGAAACTGAAGGCCAGAGATCTCGACAACACCGTCCTCGTAAATTGCCTCAACACCCGGGTTGGCTCGTAACTCTTCAATTTCCTCGTCAGTCAACTTGCCTGTTGTTCGGTAAAATCGTCAGGCCTCCACTGTACAGCAGTCAATGAGTGGAAGACGTACAGGCAATGCCGTTGATGATATCATAGTGGTAAGTAAGTGTAGAATTGTTGGCTTTGCTGGCAAAAGAGAGTCTGGCGTCTCCAGATTTAAAGGTCACAATATGTCCGCCCTTCGTTCCGCCAGGGGCCTTTGTAACATTGATCAGAGGGCTAGGTCCAGCGAATACAGGTAGAACTGAAGCAACAATTGCGAAGAAAGAGGTAGAGAAGCGCATTGCGGAATCAAGTAGCACACGAAGCTGAGGGGTTGAGGCGCTGGATGCACTCGTCTTTATACCTCTCTAAACAACCTAGAAAGGCAGGAAAATGGACCACATTCACACGACTGTAGATTGGGGTCTGCTATGACCATGGCGTTAGGCCACCACATTGCATCTCCTTGTTGCTCCTATGTAGCAGTCAACGACGACGATCAAGTCCAAGGTAGCACTATCTTTGGCTGTTTTGTCCTACTATTGATCGAGAACCTCGATGGTCTTTCACCATCTCAATCGGATCAATTCAACAGTTGCCACATGCGAAGACTTTACAGTGACGTTTGTCACATCCGTTCACTTTTCAGTCTTACGAATGATGTGCACGACCGAGGGGGTGGCGAATCGATTGTTTGAGGAAGCACAGCTAGTCATGGGATGGAGCGGGTACGGGCACTTTCCGCACATCGCAGGTCTCCTGAATGGATGGTATATACCAATCAAGCATATAAGAAGACTCAGAAGCGTGAGAGACTTGGACCGCAGAGTAAAGGCCTTCAATCTCGGTCAAGACACTTTGAGACAGAAGCGACCGTTCTGGTGTGTGCATGCATATCTTTGTGTCTATCTATTGTAGGCATACAGAGAATTGGGTCCCAAAGCACAGCTGTGAAATATGTAAGAATTCTTCGAAATCGACAGACAGAACGTAAAACCTTTCAGTAAGACAACGAAAGCCAATGGGTCACATTCTCGGATTATCTCTCTGTCAAAAGCCACAGCAAGGGTCCTGAAAGCGACAAAGTGACCTGATCTAGACACAGTTTGATTGCCGCACCAGAAAACTTCTTCAAATACAATCTGACACTGCCCTGTAGCGTAGACCTTCTCCATCGCCACGTCATGTGGACCAAAGATATGTGTAGAAGGACGAACGCACAAGTGGCTTGTGGCCCACGGCGGACGAGGGGCACAATCGAAGCATAAATGTGAAGTGGAGTCCATCCAAGACTCCTCTCCTTTTCCTCTGCGTTCTTTTTTTCCAGCAATTTTCCCATCACATCAGCGCCATTATCGAGTGAGGAAAAATGAGACTCCTACTATTTTTTCAGGATATATGTCATGCTCTGGGGGCGTAATAATCTAAATTGAGTGTGACATCAGTTGTGCATGCATGTAAGATATAATATATCTCATCGAGCCGGGGTAGAAGGGCAGAATACATGAATAAGCAAAGTAAATTCAGGTCATGAGTAGACTATAGACCGTCTGTCTGTCTCTTTGTGTTTGAGGACGCATACACTGGAAGACGCAATAAAGAATTGAAGAGGTGATCGAGGACACTCGAGGTTGAAGGACTTGTAATTGGTGTCGCCTGACTAAGGAAAGAAGACAATGAAATTCAAAGTCACAGCACAGATCATTTTCCATGCAACAGAACGTCCAGGACCAAGTAGATGTAACTGGTAGCAGTAGAGTATCCCCATTGATAATGGCTTCAGAAAAAACCAAAAAATGGTAGGGACGCGCAAACGAGGAAAATCAACCGTGGGAACCTTCTTCACATTATGTAATGCAGACAACACATTCAGACGTGACAGTCCGCGGAAGAAAAGAATTGCTGAATGCAGAACGGGTTTTGTGCCGATGTCACAGTCACAGAGATTCTGGCTTGGAGCGCAACCATCATCTCTGGGACTGTGCATAAGTAAAAGGCAGCAAAGTGGCCATGAAAGTAGGACCATCCCCAAAAAAGACGTCTAAAGGGAGGTTCAAGGCCCGGCGCAAGCTGTCGGTCATAAAATCCTGGTTTCTTCTTGAACACCAGTTTATGCCACTTGTGAATGGCTAGGGCACCACCATTCTGCAAATATGAATGACGAATATATATGTCATAGGTGAGGTAAACAGGAAAGTGGTTGCTGAAGTCATGGCAGTGTTGAATGCAGTCATAATGCTGTTCAAAGGAGGTAGCAATGGCATGAGCAGTGCAACCCCCAATTTGGCCCTTTGGCCTGGCCTTCAGGCAGTGACGAATGACCTAGACCAGGATCTTTGAAGCTTGTAAAAATTTGTAGGCAGTTATATAACATTCCTTACTAAGGTCAAAGTGGGTGGACATGACTTGTAATTCACCTGAGGACAAAAGGGAAAGGGTGGAGTCACCCTGGTGACAAAGGGTGGTCAGGGCTCTGTGACAAGCCGCATTAGTAAGGGCATCCAAGGATACATAGGTAGTTCAACCTGCATTGAAAACCCACTGGATCTGCAATGAAATGGGCATAAAGTTGGGATCAAGCTCTATGGCCACTGTAGAGGGAGCCCCAAGTAAAGGACAAGGGCCTGATCAGGGGGCGGAGGCCATGGGAAACCAGGGCTGATTGGAGTCTAGAAAGACAGACAAGCAAGCAGTCAAGCCTAAAGAGACCTGGGGCAGAATGCTCTATTACCTTTCCGTCTACTGTTCCCACTTTCCACTCTCTTATCCTCTCTATATATTCCTACCTCCTGTCAAGTCCACTGAGTGATAGCACATTCTAGGCACAGGACCCCCCTCATGTCTGCATCTTTGTCCACCATGACTTCTTCCTCTTCCTCTAGAGGGTCCTCCTGCGCAATGTTCCAACTGGAGGACATCATTTTCCAATGCTTGTGCACACGCTCTTAGCATGTCTCCTCACAAAATTGCCTGGGTGGGACTACCTGCAGCACAGATATGAGGCATATGTTCTTTGCATGCCTCCATCTCCCCTCCATTGAGGACGTCACCAAGCATGACATGGATGTCTTCTCACCCTCTGTCACAACCTGCTACTGACCTCCAGGACTTAGCCCGGGCCCCGGGACTCCAACCCTCTCAAACCCACCTCCATGACCATCCTGGGCCTAGACTGCTACCTGACCAACCACTTTGGCAACCCCTGGCCATCACCGCTTGTCACCACTACCAACCACCGCCACCATCGGCATCCTCCTGGCCATCACCACTGTGACTGCCACATCAGCGCCAGCTCCAGCTATCACACTGCCCATGACCGCCACATCAGCACCAGTCCCAGCTATCCTCAACACTTCTCCAACCGCAGCTGCCACATCAGTGCTGGCACCAGCAACACCCAGCGCTTTCCCTCGGCACATGCTGAGACCCCATCATGCATCACAACCATGCATCACCATTGACCTGACCTCTATACACCATGCTCCGCTTCTGCTCCCCTCCTCACCCCTTTGCCACTACATGTATCTGGCTCCCAAGCAAGACCTTCTACGCCACATGACATGTCTCAACCTCCACTGCTACCTTGCGCAATCCCTGGGTCTCATCTCAAGCCCTGGCGCCACAACTCATCACTGGGACCTGGGCCTGAGCCCCAGGGCTTACCTACCAAACAGTATATAAGTTATAGAGTAGCAAAGTAGTACTTTAGTCTTGATATTGCCATACTTCCCATCTTGTTTTTCATGTTTTGTCTCTGTCTCATAGTCTCATGCGTTCTAGTCTCCATTTTCTGACTCTGTCTCATTTAATATCGTACTCATCTTGTATTGTCTCATTCTCACCATCTCTACTCATCTCATACTCTAATTCTATCTCTGCTTTATTCTCTTTCGCCTCAAGTCTCTAAGTTCCCTTTGTCCTTCCTCATCTCTCACCTCAGTCTTGACTTGTTCTGTTTCCCCTTTCTCTTATCTTATCTGGGCTCTTTCCTTTTTTGGCTCATTAGATCCCCATGTCTCTCGCCTCTGCCCTTGGAACTCGCTAAGTCCCTGCACTTGCTCCAGCTTTCTATTTGTTAATTCCTGGGACTTGCTTATGCACTAGCGCTCACTTGTCTCCTTCTTTTGCACTCCCAGGACTTGTGCCTACCCCTGGCACTCATCTTCCACCCCTCACTGGCACTCACTGCCCTATCTAGCATTACTGGTGATCCTCTGCTCACATCCCCAGCTCCACCTCGGTCTCCTATGCTTTGCACTCTTGATGATATGCTGCAACTGTGGACACCATGTGCACCATGTGAAGTATTTGCTCAGTGGACTGAGCTCCCATGGTCAGCGGAACCTGACACCCTCAGCTTTGGATGAGGACATTCTGCACTCGGATTCTACTATCCTTCCATGCATACATGGTGCCTCTCTTTCTCTTTCAGCCACTCATCATGATACTGTCAGGTTCCGCTGACCACGGGGGCTTAGTCCACTGGGCGAATACCTTACGTGGTGATCACCATGTACACAGACGCAGAGCACCGGGAGGGGCGCAAGGTGTAGGAGACCGAAGCAGGGCAGGGGCAGTATATGGGGGAGTGCCGGTAGCGCCAGTGAGGGGGGCAAGTGCCGGGGAGGGTGGAGGACGAGTGCCGGGGGTTGGCGCAAGTCCCGGGAGTACAAGAGGGTGGGACAAGCGAGTGCCGGTGAGCAAGTGAGTCCCAGGGATCAAAGAGATAATGGGCGCAGGGACTTAGCGAGTCCCGGGGATGGAAACAGAGCTGGGGAAGTTAAGCGGCCGAAAGGGGAAAGAGTCGAGATAAGATAAGGAGAGATGGAACAGATTAAGTTGAGGAGAGGAACTGGGAACAGAAGAACCAAGAGAACTTAGAATAGAAAAGGAAGGGAGAGCAATTAGAATAGATTAGAGGACGAGACGAGTAGAGATGAGATAGAGAGATGATACAAAATGAGTGCAAGGAGAAAAGAAGCAAGTAGAAATAAAGAGACCAAGATGCGTGAGAAAATGAGACAGAGACGAGAACACAGCAAACGATACAAGGCTATGGTAATATCAAGACTAGAGTATCTACTTACTACTCTACAACTTATATACTACGCAGTACATAGGGCCCAGGGCTCAGGCCCAGGTTCCAGTGGCGGGTCGCAGCACCAGGGCTTGGGGTGAGACCCAGGGGCCATGCAGGGCAGGGCAAGGTTGAGACATGTTGCGCAGTTCAGAGGTCTCACACTGGAAATGCAGAGACATGCGGTAGTGGGGCGGTGAGGGGAGAGTGGGAGCGGGGGCATGGCATGCAGGGGTTGGGTCGGTGGTGATGCGTGATTGTGATGCATGATGGGGGTCTTGGCGCAGGCTAGGGGTGACGGGTGGTGCCGGCACTGATGTGGCGGCTATGAGCAGTGTGATAGCTGAGACCTAGTGCTGATGTGGTGGTCACGGCGGTGATGGCTGGGGGATGCCGCAAGTGGCGGTGGCTGTGGTGGTGACAGGCAGTGATGGCCGGTGATGGCCAGGGATGCCGCAGATGGTGGTGGCTGGTGGCATTAACAGGCGGTGATGGCTGGTGATGGCCGGGGGAGTTGGCCAGGTAGCGGTCCAGGCCCGGAGCGGTTGTGGGAGTGGTTTTGGGAGGGTTGGAGTTCCAGGGCTGAGGCTGAGTCCCAGGGGTCGGTAGCGGGTCATGACAGATACTCTTTTTCACAGACCCCCAGTTCCTGCTGCCCCACAGCTGGCTCCATGGAGTTTGATCCCTTCCTCTATGAGAGCCATGGCTATGCTGTCCAATGCACCTCTTGCCTCCCCTTTTGCCCATTCAGGTGCCACCACTCCATTTATTCCTGCACAGACTCCTGCTTGGCCTTCCCCCTTCTTCTGTGAGACCCCTTCACTCTCTGCCTGCACTTTCACTTGCCTTCACTCTTGGCTCAATCCACAGTCATCTGTGCCAGCTGTTATTTCTCCTCAGCCTTCTCTTGCCTTGATTGGTCCAGCCATGCCCACAGCAGGTCCTGCACTGCTGCCTCCTGATGCCCTGGCCTTCCTCCAGATGTTAGGTGATCCTTTGGGAAACTCTCCTACAGATACCATGTCATGCTCTGCCCTGCTGGACCTTCTCCAATGTTTTGGTAGCCAGCTCACAAATCTCACGCCACTGCCAGCTTCTACCCCAGGCATTCCCTAGTGCAGATCTTCTGCTTGCACCTTCCACACAGGATGGGGGCTTTACATCCCTTCATGCAGTTGCACTTGCACCTCCTACACAGGATGAGGGCTTTACATCTCTCCACGCTGCTGCACCTTCAGGTGGCTGCTTTCTGCCTCCCATGTCTGTGAGCTTTATGCCTCCTGTGACCACTGGCTTTCTGCCCCAGGTCTCTTTAGGCTTGACTGCTTGCTTGTCTGTCTTTCTAGACTCCAATCAGCCCTGGTTTCCCATG
>JAGGAQ010006502.1:0-13186 GCA_017657225.1 Termitomyces sp. T69sscA
GTCGATTATATTCGGACTGAGGACTACGGACTGACTAGTCTGTAATATTATAGGTGTTGCGGGATAAGATTCTAACACTCTCAGCCCAGGCGTGAGCTCTAGCCCACTCCTAATCTTATCTCAGGCCTACTACCCACTAAAACCCCGGTATTGTCATCCACTATGTGGTTATCCTGGGAGGTGTCTGTCAGACCTGAGTCCTCCCATGTCTCCCTTACTAGCTCCTTATTTATTGCTTTTTTACCAGCTTTCCTACTGTTTGAGAGTTTGAAGTCTAGGGTTGCCCTGGCTCTTAAGTTTTTTTGCCATCTCCTTTCAATTCAAAAGAGTAGGCATCCTCTTTGTCCAAGAGACCCACCTAACGGACAACAGAAAGGAGGAAATAGAACACCTTTTTGGTAAGAGGATGAAAGTCCTCCACTCAGCAGACCTGGAAAACCCTACAGGAAGAGGCGGTGTAGCAGTAGTACTAAACAAGAACCTTATTAACACAGACGATGCTGAATTAACTACCATAATACCAGGTAGAACTCTTGTATCAGTCAACTGGCATAAAGAAGAAATAATAAATATACTTACCATTTACGCACCAAACGTGACATCCAGTGGCGAAGACAACCGTGATTTCTGGAAACGCCTAAGGAACTATTTTGTAAACCACCCACGCATGAAAGTAGACATAATGGCTGGGGATTTCAACATCACGGAAGATGCCCTTGACCGACTTCCAATGAGAGGCGACCGAGAAGCCGCCCAAGAAGCCCTAGACTCCCTAAAATCGAAACTAAGAGTGAGAGACGGGTGGAGAGAAGAATACCCTTCAGAGAGATCTTTCACCTTTATTCAAGAACCGACGTCCTTGATGTCTAGACTAGATAGAATATACATGACAGACGAGATCCTGAAATACGCACATGGTTGGAACATCTCTCCATCAGGTGTACCTTATGGTCTCAGTGCAAATCGCACACAACGAAGCCCCTTCAGTTGGGAGAGGGAGATGGACAATCAAACACCATATTCTAAGAGACAAAAAATTCCGTGACCTAGTAGTCAGAGAAGGAATTGAAGCAATGGAAGCAATGGCTGAAAACTCACTAAGCAGAGATGAATCTACCAACCCCCAAATGATATATCAGAACTGGAAGAAAAACGTGGTCAATTTTGCCAAGTCTCGGGACAAAGAAATAGTTCCAAGGTTTAGAGCGTCTAGGAAGGTATTAGAAGATCAGCTCAGAGGGGTTCAAAATGACCACAACCTTGATGAACCAGATCGCATAAGAAAAATCCAACCGCCTGGAGGGAGAAACTCTATGTAAATATTGGACGGCCTCGAGTAAACAAGCCAAACCAAGGGATATGATACTTGCTTTGAAAAAACCTGGGACCCATCCGGATGCCATCGAATATGAGAACAACTCAGTCAACATGGCGCAAATGGCGCGCAACTACCATGAAAACCTACAAACCCAATGCCAGAGTGTCCCAGAGGACGTAAGGGAGGAGAAAATGGAAAAGGTATTGGGTGCATTAAAAAACAAAGTCACCCCCTCACAGGGCGAAATGCTGGGCGCCACAATTGACAAAAATGAAATGCTAAAGGCCCTCAAACAATCAAAAAACTCCTCTGCCCCTGGCCTAGACAGGCTAAACTATGAATTCTGGAAATCCTTCCATGATCAGTACGTAAACGACTGTAAGAAAAACCAAAAGGAAGAGACACAAAGGCCCACCTTTAACGTCCTGGAGTGCCTCAGAAGAAACTGTGAAGACATCCAAATCCATGGAATAACCTCAGGTTCGTCTTTCGCAGAAGGGTGGATGTGCCCCCTGTACAAAAAGAATAATAAGACTGAGATAGGTAACTATAGGCCAATAACTTGCCTAAACACTGACTACAAGTTATTCACAAAAATACTGGTGAACAGACTAGCTGACGTCATAACACACCTCATTCACCCAAGCCAAGCAGGCTTCATCCCAGGTAGAAGCATAGCCAATCAAACAGAACTGATTAGGCTCATGATCCAGTATGCGGAAGTAATGGAAAAGAACGGAATGATTGTAGCCCTAGACCAAGAAAAGGCGTATGATAAAATCGACCACGAATACCTGTGGAAGACTCTAGAGAGATTTAATGCCGAGACTAGAATCATGATAAACAGACAACTTAGCTCCCCTTGGCAAGTTACCAGAGGGGTAAGGCAAGGGGATCCGCTTTCCTGCCTCCTATTTGATCTCGCGATTGAGCCACTAGCGGCAACTCTTTGTGACTCTGAACTGAAAGGTTTCATAATCCCAGGCCAAAGTGAGAAGCTAATAGCCAGCCTTTTTGCAGATGATACGACAACATTCCTATCAGAAGATGACAACTTTGACCTTCTGAACGAATTACTGCAAGACTGGTGCATAGCCTCGAAGGCAAATTCCAACAAATCCAAGACAGAAATTGTGCCCCTAGGTACTCTGACTTTCCATCAACGTCTAGTAAGAGGAAGAAAAATGAAAGATGAAGACACCAGGATCCCAGATGACATCCACATTGTGGAGGAGGTAGACTCAACAAGAATACTTGGCGCATGGTTTGGTAATGGGACGGACATAGGTGCTCCGTGGACCAGAATAGTGGAAAAAATAGATAGCTCTCTCGATAATTGGGAGAAATCGCACCCTACAATTGAAGGAAGAAGGCTAATATCACAAATGGTAGTGGCGGGTATGTCACATTACCTCACGCAGGTCCAAGGAATGCCTGAGCTGATCGAGAAAACCCTAATGAGAAGGGTGAACAAGTTCATGTGGAAAGGAAGCCAGCCACTGGTAAACGAACAAACAATGTTTAGACCGATTAATGAAGGTGGAAGGGCGCTAGTAGACCTGAAAACCAGAAACAAAGCCATAGACATAATATGGCTTAAGTCATACCTTAACTTTGGACCAAACCGCCCTCTGTGGGCATATGTAGCAGATGCCTTGATGTCCAAAAACTCCCCCAAATCAGATGCAAAAGTAGATGCCAGAGTAAAAGTAAACCCCTTCCTCCAGTCCTGGAGAACAATGGTAGCCCCAAAAAATGAGGTGAGCAACGACATAACAAAGCAATTAAAGACAGCCAGAGAATACAGAGTACGTCAGGACGGTCTGGCTTTCAGCAGTGAGATCCTAAGGGATCTCCCAATCTGGTACCACTTTGCTGCAAATTCCAAGCTTAGGAGAATGAACAAGGGGAGAGTCGCCGACTGCCTAAAAATCAAGCACAAGATGATGAAGGTAGGAGAGGCCATTGACTTGGCAAAGACCCTCATGGATCCTAGTCACCGAGACTCAGACAAGTGCGAATGCATGAGCTGCATGCAAGTAGAGAATACAACTGACTGCGCCCATCCAAATCTCTGCTCAGTAAGAGCTAAGGAAATGTTAGATACAATCCCAGAGAAATGGGACCCCAGGCGCATAGAGGTCTCAGCCCTACGACAATCTGCTCAAGACGACCAGAGTGACAGGAGTGGGAGCGAAACAACATCAAGCTTCAATCCCCACATGGTTACAATGGGCCTGGTAGCAAACATTTTCAGGATATTTACAACAGGCGCGAGATGTGACAGGCTCTATCACCCCCCAGTAATCCCCCTAGAAACGCCTGAAGCGAGGACATTTTTCATAGCGGGAATAACAAAAAATGATCGCTCGACCAACCACCACACAATCGGAACGGCCACTATATCCAGCACAGATATATCCCTGAACTAGAGCGCGAAATGGCTAGGAATACAGGATGGGACGGGAGTGAGTAGGCACCTGGTTGCTATACTTTTAGCGTCAATACGTAATGGCATACGGTCCCCCCTGACAATAAACATCAGATCTGAAGAAGCAGTAAAACTTCTGACCACGGATTTTCCAGCATTGGAGGACGAGGGCTTCCTTAACTCCAAATGCAGCGGCATTCTGAGAGTGGTCCTAGGTCGCCTAAGAATGCATGCAGCGCCGGTCGTCCTGATAAACACCTCTAAGGGTACACCCACCAAGGAAGAACTTGCGGCTAACGACCAGGCGCGATCTTCCTTACTTCAGGAGAATAGGTTGAACCTCCCCCCCATCCCGGTCGAACTTCACGTAACTCAAGCAAAACTATCCAGCCTGACACAAGCTAGCGCATATAAGACCATTAGAGCACAATTAACACCCCCGGTAAGACCACGAACCGAATCCATGATTAAGAGCATAAGAGAGGCAATAAAAAAGGAGTGGAAGACCATTGCATCAGAAAAGGAAATTTGGAGGAGTCTCAGGGATAAAGATTTCTTGAGACAAATAAGAGTGTTCCTATGGAAATGCTCCCACGATGCCTACAAATTGGGCGCTCCTACTGGGACCGCCCATCGATGAAGCAAGATCTTAAAGCAAGGACAAGGTGCCAGCACGATGGAGAAATTGACTCGATGGAACACATTCTCACAAAATGTTCCAGCCCCGGAAGGAAAGAAATCTGGGCTCTTGCAAGGGAAGCATGGGCCCAGAAAACAGGCAAAGCCTTCCCAACCATATCAGTCGCCATTATCCTAGGCAGCCTTATGGCGGCGGAAAAAGACCAGAATGGAAAGACATCACAAAGCGCACGACATTGTGGTCAAGGTGTCAAGCGCTGCAACGTCACGTGCACTGTAAACAAGCCCTTTGGCGAACTCCGGCCTGCATTTTGCCCAGCCAGAAGGGGGCCAGCCATCGATAAAGTCTTGTTTCTGTGGCGGTAAACGGCCGGTGCGTGTTGCGCGTTTGGAATGGCAGTTTGGCGTGGCGCGCGAACGTCACGTGGGGTAGATCATGTGCAATACGTCCTGTAGAAGATCGGGTCAACGACTTGTTGCCGGGCATGACGCTGGAGGAAAAGGTTTCTCAACTGTACTCGGCACTCTGTTGTTTGTACTAGACGTATTATTAACGCGTAGCCACCAGGCTTCTGGGCAACATGAATGGATGGATGGACCTCACAGACCCCCTTGACGACACGCTCGTCTTCAACCAAACCAACCTCGAAGAGATGATGCAACTCAAGGGTGGAAGCATCTGGGCAGGCTACCTTACACGTCGGCCAACACTACCTAATGGAAAACGCAACACTCGACATCCCCGCGCTCTTCCAATCCAAGGGTATGTGCGCCCTCACTCTCACTCTCACGCTCAATCTCTAATTGCGATCTCACATTCCCCCAGGTCTCCACGGGTTTACAGACAACGGGACAATCTTTCCCTCCCCGACTGGCCTCGCCGCATCCTTCGACACAGACCCCATATCCAAGTCGCCAGCGTCGCATTGGACGAAGCCGAGGGCATCGGCATCACGCATATGTTTGCGCCCGTGCTCGACCTCTCGCGCGAGCTCCGCTGGGGCCGCGTCAAGGAGCACTTTGGCGAGGACCCGTTCCTCATGGGTGAGATGGGCCATGCATTCGTGCAGGGGATGCAGAGCGGCCGCAGGAGGAATGCGAGTGCGACGGCGCTTGCGCGTGTCGTGGCGACGTGTAAGCATTTTGCGGCGTTTGGGAGTCCGCAGGGCAGACTGTGGGTGCTCTCGATCTCTCTTGCGCGTGGACAGAATGCTAATGGGACTTTGGCAGTAATTTGGCGCGGGTGACGGGCGGCGAGCGTGAACTTCGCACAATGTATTTCAAGCCGTTTGATCGGGCGTGCGTCGATAGCTTGTTGATCATGACAGCATACGCTAGCTACGACGGTATCCCCGCCATCGCCAATACCCGTAAGTACCCCGCTTGATATCCCAGTCGACATTGCACACCCATCTACGTAGATCTCTTGACTGATATAGTGTGTCCCTTCTTGCGATGTGGTGCCAAGATGCATACCTGCCTCGATAGCTGAGGAACGAATTCTGCAGGGACATACACGTTTCTCATGCTGCCGGGTACTGTGCGTTCTCCTGCTCCAGCAAAGTGCGCCCGCTGAGCTTTCTTTGAGTAGACCAGGTCTACGCTGGGACGGTGAGCGTCGACTCGATGGACGCGACCGTGCAGAGTATTCTCCGCGTCGAGTTCGCGCTAGGGTTGTTCGAGGGTACGTCCCCCTGCCTTTCCATGCAGCGAGCCCGCGGTCCTGAGTGGGCTGTGATAGATCCGTACCCGTACGAAGACTACTTTGGGTCAATACGCACGACCAAGTCGAGTGACATCCTCTGCGCCGCGGATGCGGAGAGCATCGTGCTGCTTGAGAACAGGGCGAACACGCTCCCGCTTAGCACGGGTGTGCGCTCTGTCTCGCTTATCGGGCCGCAGGCAGATCGTGTTACCGTGCGTGCGTGCCCTCCTTTCTCCCACTACACTAACGGCATTGTGGTTGGCGGGGGCTAGTTCAGCGACTACGTCTTCCTGAATGCGTCTAAGAGGGGCATCACACTGCTCGAGGGGTTCCGGCAGTTGCTCGCAAACGTGTCGAGCGAGACAAAGATCAACTTTGCGCTGGGGTCTGAGTTATGGTCGGATGACGAGGCGGGGATCCCAGCTGCCGTCGATGCCGCGAGGAACTCGGATGTCGCGGTTGCCATGGTGCATGTTGGGTGCCCTCCTCTTTGTGCTGTGCTGCTCACTCTCGTGCGGGACAGGTGGGCACGTGGTCGCTCAACCAGACGAACTTGTGGCTCCCAGGGACAAACGCGACGACGGGCAAGCACGTCGACCTTTCGGAGCTTGGGCTTGTCGGTGCGCAACTTGCGCTTGTGCAGGCTGTCAGGGAGGCCGGGAAGCCGACTGTTGTGGTAGTGGGAAGCCAGTTGCGGAGCCGTGGATCCAGGCGCGTGAGTGTTTTTTGTTTTGTTGTTTTGGGGGACTGTGGTTGATGTGTGTGCGCGTGTCCGGTAGATGTGGATGCTGTGGTGCAGCAGTTTGATCCTGGGGAGACGGGTGGTGCGTACGAGATGGCTTGTTGATGAGTGCTTATATTTTGTTTGACTTGCAGGACTTGCGATTGCGGAGGTTCTGTTTGGTGCTGTCAATCTGTCTGGTGTGTTCATTGGTGTTCCAGTCTACTTCATGTTGATTCGAGAATATTAAAGTTGCCTGTATCGTCCCCCCGAAGTGTCAGCACAACGCCCGTGTTTTGCATCTAGCAGGCCTCTTGACCCTGGGTCTGTCTTAGACAACGGTACCCTAAAATTTGGCCATGAGGTGTGTGTTGCGAGGGTTATACTCTCCAGAGTGTTGATCAATTGCAAGTAGTATGTGCTCGACAGCCCGGTTCCGTTGTGGAGCTTTGGGCATGGGTTGAGTTATACCACTTTCGACTAGTGAATACATACAGCTTTGCAGTTCTGCGTTTCTTTGCTGATTTGCGATACAGTACGGATCTTACGCTGTCTCCGTCAATGATCAACCAATCACAGGATTTCAACGTCAATGTTACCGTGCACAACACTGGATCTGTCGCTGGGAAGGAAGTCGTGCAGGTATGCTAAATTCAATAGATTTACTCTAGTATCCTCGCTAATGCACAGCTGCCATACGTAGGTATACATCACCGACCTCATCTCATCTGTCGTCACACCGAATCAAGAACTCGTTGGCTTCGAAAAAGTCGAAATCCCGTACGTTCTTCACTCGTTCTCAATGATTACGCCTCCTTCCTGACTTGACATGATGTGGTTATAGGGCTGGAAGATCGACAGTTGTCACGATACCCGTTTTGTCGTCTCAGCTTCCAGTGTGGAGCATGCAGAATGATTGGGTCGTTGAATCGGGGTTTTTGTTGTCAAAGTTGGAACGAGCGATGTGGTCTTTGCGCAGGCGAAATCTACGGTTACATAGGAGCATTGTGTCCAGAAACAAGTATCTGTGGATTTGGAGATTGATGTGGATTTGAGACGTGTCGTGTCATGAGGTGACTTGCTCAGCCAATTTTTGATCGTTGACACTGCGCAAACTTGTGATACATCCATCGTTGCGCCGATGTGACATTATTGTGTGTGTCAAACATGATGTTATATATATGGACACCTCGACATCACTGATTGACACATCTATAGACCTGTCGTACTACCCATAGATAGCCAGTCTAGTAAGCCTAGAATACTGTAAGTCCCACACACGGCCGATAAATGTTGAATATCAATGGCTTTCTACTTTAAAAAAGTTACATGGTTTGGGTACATCGAAACTGAGGCCTGGGCACGTGTATTGCTGATGTAATCCCATCATTGGCATCATCCATCACAGATGCCCTCCGCTATCACTCCTCCACGTCCATCACATCCATCAACCCCCCCTCTGAGTAATAGTTCAATTGGTACTATTTGATTCAGGTACCGCTGGATAATGATGACCTAATAAAATGACTTGTGAGATAACAGGCCGCCCAAAGCCGCCATCGCCGGTTCTCATCCCCTCTCCATGAATATATCTTTTGCTTCATTGTCACACTTGATGGAATGACTGACTGCGGACTAATGTGGTGCCCTGTTTCAAAAAAAGGTGTCTACTGTCAAATCTCAGGTACTGGTTTCTGCAGCTTTCTTAACAAGTCTGCGTTCTTCATTGTCCCAATGAAGAATACACTGAGTAGTTCTGCAAATGTGTCAGTTATCAGGAAGATATCCAAAGGAGTCAGATTCTGTATATGCGGGAAGGCCAGCAAAAAGGAATAAGGATCTGAATGAAGTTGAGCTGGAAATGCTTGATGGCAAAGAAGCAGAGAAGAGGTCATTCTGCAAAGGCCCAATGAGTGACTAGGCTAACAATGGCTGGTGGTTGACTTTGTGTAATCAGCAGGTTATTTAGACTTAGTCAAGACGCGATACATCGCGTCTCACTGCCATATATGGACTGTACTGCGCGTTCGTGACGTGCGTTGGTAGATTACATAAGGACAACATCTTGTATTCACAACGTATCTAGTCTAATCCAATATTTTGGTCTGATTCAGCTACTGCATGAAACATGCAAGATTGTTCTACCTGTAGCCACCGGCTACACTTTGGGAGAATGGCAACCTTGTCACTCTAAAATCCACAGCTACAAAAGAGTATCAGGCTTCAAGCATTGGATTGTGTACATGCAGGATGATACCAATCATATTCAGCATGTGTTCCTGTACAACTGCTGGGCATTTCCAATCAGTGCCTTTGAAGCATGATGGTGAACGTTGAATAGACACCATCATAAACGTTCTTTGGCAGTGAGGCTCAGGAGACAGATACAGGAACTAGAACATAGGCAGAGGCAACATTGGAGACCACATTGTAACCATGAGAAGGAACAAAAAATTGCAAGTGTCAGAAGTGTGACATTCAATTACAAGTAAATAATTATAGCAGCAGCAAGCACAATCCCCAACTTGTCAAAGCACAAACAAACATAACACCACTGCACTTATCATTGTGATAGAAAGGAGAAAAAGTAAACACATAATAGTATTTATGCTGTGAGTGATACAACAGAAAAAGTTCTAGTTTAAGATTTGAATTGCATATCAGATGGAAGTTGAGGCTCTTTGTCAGCAGCAGTAATTAGTTTGACATGCTGAGAGGGGAAGTCATCCAGAATGTCTTGTAAGTTTTGTTTGAGAGAGAGGCAAACAGATTGAGGAGAAGGCTATATGCAAAGAATTGCTACATGATTGTTCAACCACTGTTCAATATGAATATTTGTAGTGAAAGTATGATATGATCAAAATATTAAATACATACTTGCATTGCATGCCTGTAGATAAGTAGTGACCTACTCAAAACGATCCAGGATACACTTCCTTTTTTACAGGAACACTGCAAGAAACTAGTTAGGAAGAATGCATTCAGTACAATGTATTGAGATTGAGTAAACATGCCTTGTGACTGGATTAGGAACTAATTCTTTGAATGCAATGATGTTATCATCAGTGTGGGAGTAGGTGTTTTCAGACAAAATGTGGGAGAGTGAGCCATGTTTGTCAATGCCATCAGGTATGGAAGAATATCTACAAATAAAATATTTTCCTCCTTTGGTGTGCAAAACCTTGTTTTAGGGCAGATGGCAAATGTATCATGAGAGACTTCATGAAACTCGAACTCAACAAGATTTTCTTCAGAGAATGATTTGTGAAAGTAGCTAAAAATGAGTTTTAGTGCATCCAAGGTGTTCTTGAAGTATGTGCAGCAAGATTTGTCAGCATAGATAACACCATAGTAGTTGAGTGAGTTGCGATTTCAATTAATAACCCTGGATAATAAACTGTGTTTAGGTGCTCCCATTGAAAAAAAAAAGATAAATAGCTACTGATAAGGAGGAAGTAAGGGAGAAAGTCTAAAGTCCAGCAAATATCCAGAAAAGTTCAATATGGCTTCTGCAGTAGTTCCACAGAGAGCCAAATACTTGTACTTATTGGGCCAGTCTTTGACCTCAAAATTTTCCCTTATTTTCTCAAGAGATACAAATGAGGCAAGTCCAGCTGTTAGGAGAGCAGCTGTTTATGCATTAGTCTGCAAACTATTGCCAAAAAAATTAGATGAAAAGGTAACAATAATAAGCAGAGCATTGCAAGAACATTAACAAAATACTTACCAGCTTCATCCATGTTTGAAGCATCCAATTTATCTTTCATGGGAAGGTTGAAGGTCTTTGAAATCTGTGCAGCCATGAGAGTATGAAGATACCTCAAGGCAACTTGGTTCACACAAGTTGGCAAAGTAGTTGCAAACAGCACCAGATGAAGGCATGTGAGAAATTATGACAAATATTCACTTGGGCTCCTCTGGAATTTTCAGGTTTTTGTGCATTTAGCATTTCTTAGTCCAAAGAGTAAGCAGTAAAAACAGCAATCATATGTTTTCTGCAGGCATAATTTAATAAGCAGCAGGTCCAACTATTGATCAGAGTAGTCAAACTTGAAATCAAATGACCAATCAATAATTGAAAATAGGCAGCTGCAGGTTGGTTGTGCTCCACAAGTTGGTATCACCTTTGCCAGCCCTGAGTGATTTGTCTACATTGCTCTGGGAGGCTGAAACCAGAACAGATACTAGTTGAGGTCAACTTGGAAAGAGGGCAAAGTATAATTAATTCATACTAATTCAATCCATTACAAACTCAACATTTTACAGGTGAAAGCAAGGAGATGCCAAGTCAGATCATGGCAGAATCACGGCTTCATTGGCAGATGTTGAAGCATTGATCAGTCCAACTAAAAGAGCCAAAGTTAATCAATTTGATTCTGGAACATTATCTGAATATGGCAGGCAAGTGCACAAAAAGCATTGTATGAAAGCAGTACTGACATGCATGTGCTCGAAAGAATGCTGTTTACACCAACTACTCCTGAGGATAAAGATTTTGCGGAGTTGCCGCTTACTGATCTTGAAATGCACAGTCAGGAAACAGGTGGAGCATCTGATATATTGTTGCAGTGTGTCCATATATTGCCTTGGTTTGCTTGTCATTGGAACTCACAAAATTTGTATTGCATTTAGATGCAGCCATTGGCTACAGATAGAACAATCTTGCATAAGTCACACAGTAGCTGAATTCAGAATGAAATATTCGATTAGACTAGATATATTCTATTATTACATTATGTAAGGACAACATCTTGTATTCACAATGGATAGTGTCACTCACACAACAAATAGACTATAGTATAGGCAGGTCCACTGGCTGTGTCAGGGGACTTCCATTTTTGGTCTACACTGACTCCTCCTTGAGGAACTTCACTACACTTCAGCCCACTTTCTGCGCCACTTCCCAGGACTCTCAGAGCTTGCTCTAGACCTCCAGAAACCTCTGGAGATCTCTGGAGGTCATTTTCTTTTTAGAAAACCCCCAGAACTTCCTGCACTTCCCATTTGAGCATTATTCAAGGTTAAGGTTAGCTCTGATCACCTATACAGTTGTTCTCACATCTCCGCTGCCCACTGTTCTGCCGCACCAAGCAGCAGGGATCCTTAGACTTGTTCTCTTTAGATTTCCCTCTGCTAGTTGTGTGATTGAGCCACAACTCCCAGAGGTCACCCTTACAGTAGAACAAGTATCCTAGCTCTGGTCTGAAAGCCCCTCATAGCCTGCCAGGACTTTCTGAGCCTCTATTTGTCGCTTCTCCACCAGGCTTAAACATCTGCAGAACTATGTCTCAGCTTGCCAATCCAGACACTCCTCCAGATGCTCTGGCTCCTCAGAATGAGGCCTGGACTTGCCTGCTACACCTAGAGACACAAATGCAACTGACTGCTTCCCTCACCCACCACACAACTGAACTCTCCACCTTCTGCCAAACCACTGATTACATCTTCCAATCCCTCCAGGCACTGCTAGAGGCCTACCCCCTATTACTGCACCACCTCTAATGGCAGAACCCTCTCTGGCAGCTTTGGCAGTTCCTCCAGTAGCTTTGGCAGCTCCAGCAGGTCCCTAAGCACAGATACCATGTCTGGCACTCCTGGACATGTATGATGGTGACTGCACCTCCAGAGAGTGTTTCCTCCAGTCCTGCCTCACATATCTTCACCTTAGCAGAGATGCCTTTAACTCCAACACATTGAAGATAGCTTGGGTGCTATCATACATGAAGGCCAAGAAGGCCTCTACATATGCACTACATGTGCTCCGACGTCCTAGAAGTGTTGGGAGCTTTACAGATTGAGCTGCCATTGAAAAGGATTTCTAAGTGGTGTTCTTTTCAATCAATTCTGCCAAATCTGCTTCATTAGCGCTGTGTAACAGAGAGCAGTATGGGCAGGGAAAGCAGATGCTGAACAAATACATTAATTCCTTCTGGGCATTAGTTGAGCAATTGGCCTACCCAGATGGTCTTCAATTGTGCCTCACATTCTAGGATGGCCTGCACCCAATGTTGATGCAGCACATTAACAACCTTGCTGAGGGCTGCCTGAACAATGAGCTGTCAGGGGACTTCCATACAATTTCCATTCTTGGGCACATCCTACACCACCCCCGGGACCCCCAGGACTTGCTCTAGACCCCCAGGACTTGCCCTAGACCTCCGGGACTCGTTCTAGACCCCCAGAGATCTCCGGAGGTCATTTCCTTTTTTGGAAATCCCCAGAACTTCGCGTCCCTCCTGTTCAAACATTATCCAAGGTTAAGGTTAGCTCCGGTCACCTGTACAGTTGTTCCCATGCCTCCGCCGCCCGCTGATGCGCCGCACCAAGCAGCGGGGAATCCTTAGACTTGTTCTCTTTGGATTTCCCTCTGCT
>JAGGAQ010006503.1:0-13144 GCA_017657225.1 Termitomyces sp. T69sscA
GTCACAAGGCATATAGCGTTGGGCTCACTAGTTGAGGTGAGCTGGGCAGGGTCCCAGAAACAGGTTAGTAGAGGACAATGGTAAGGAGGTAGTGAAGAGAAGCTTAGCATAGTCGCCAAGGGTTGTATGCCTGCCGCAGTTGCAAGGCATAAGAATTCCGAGTACACTGGCATAGGTCTAGCGGTGAGACAAAGAACACTATACAAAAGTGTGCTTGGCATAGAGTAGACTTAGAAGAGACTAAATTGAGCTCTAAAGCCTAAGTGTTAGAGGTGACGGTGAAGGTAACTTGTTATTTTGCATGCTATAAGTACAGTATATATAGTAAAGTGTAGGCGAGGTCGCCGTTGGCAACCCTTGAGGTGCTAACATGGGGAACTAGTAAGTAAACAGTAGACCACAATCTTTTATATAGGAAAATGTCCATCAGCTCTTAGCGATGCCTAACGGCGTCAGTCAAGCTATCTGCCATGTTAAAAATGCCAAAAAGTAACTATGGAATTGACCAAATGTCAATATAGTAGAATGATGGCAGTTACTAGGGAATGGCGGCAACACCAGCAAAACCTTGGGGTCAAGAAAATAAATCAGAAAATAAAGTAAATAAATCAAAAAATACTGGTGAAAAATACACCAAGGGTGGGCCAAGGGTTCGAACCTCTGCTTTTGAGGGGGGTGGCCGGTAATCCATTGGGCGTGCTAACCACTAATCTATGCAGTTGTGCTAGGAAAATTATTAGTACGCCTCTTAATACAACCTGGGTCTTATCATCGCTACCGACTCCCAGGACTCCAAACCTCCCAAAACCACCCCCATGCCCCTCTCAGGCCTGGAGTGCTACTTGACCAACCCCCTTAGCAACTCCTGGCCATCACTGCCCATCACCACCACCAGCCACTGCCACCTCTGGCATTCTCTTGGCCATCACCGCTGTGACCGCCACATCAGCGCCAGCTCCAGCTATCACTCTGACCTGCTCCCACTCTGCTCCCCCCCGACCTTGCCACTGTGTGTCTCTGCGTTTCCAGTACAAGACCTCTGCACTGCACAGCATGTCTCAACCCCCATTGCTGTTCCGTGCAATCCCCAGGTCTCACCATAAGCCCTGGCACCATGACCCACTGCTGGGACCCAGGCCTGAGCCCTGGGGCTCACCTACCACAGTGTATATAAGTCATAGAGTAGTAAGTAGTACTCTAGTCTTGATATTATTTTAATTCCCATATTGTTTTGTTGTGTTCATCTCTGTCTCGTATTCTTGCACGTTTTGGTCTCTTTATTTTCACTTTGCTTCATTTCTTGTTGTACTCGCCTCATATCTTCTCCTTTCATCATCTCTATTTGTCTCCTACTTTGTAAATGAATAACCATCCAGGAGGAGATTAGTGAACCTCAAGTACCCAAGGAGGCTGCCACACTATGGCAAGTAGAGAGGCAGGTCTACTTGGTGGACAACTGAAATGAGTGTCTCAACTACTAATGCATCTGCAGTCAAGATATGTGGGACACCAGGCAGTTGTTAATTGACAACCAAGGAGTTGTATTTGAAGGGCATGATGGAGTGATGCCCATAGATGACATGCACCACCAATTTGTGGCACACACAGAAGAACCAGATCGGAACCTGGAAGGTAGTAGATCTGGTATAGATAACCAGGATGATCAGTCTGAGAGGCATTGTGATAACAACAAATATAATCATGGGAGCAATGACCAATGCAGAGGGAATTGTCCACCTGGTGGACCACCAAGGCTGCAAGATATGAGAAACTGTACTTGTCAGGCATTCTCCTTGCATGCACCTCACAATTTGCATGCAAACACACCTGGAATGAATGAGGCAGTTAGGATCCATATGGATCACATGCATGACCACTTTACTTAGCTTGTAGATGACTCTCTAGGAGTCAGGTTTAAGTTCCTAATGATGACACCCGAAATTGTACCAAGTGGTGTCTGGGTAGGCAGTCACAAGGCATATAGCGTCGGGCTCACTAGTTGAGGTGAGCTGGACAGAGTCCCAGAAAACAGGTTAGTGGAGGACAGCGGTAAGGAAGTGATGAGAGTAAGCTTAGAGTGGTCACCAAGTGTAAGGTGCTTGCTGCAGTTGCAAGGTGTATGAATGGCTAGTACACCAGCGTAATCCCAGTGGCAAGACAAGGACACTGTACAAAAGTGCTCTTGGTATAGAGTAAACTTATAAGAGGCGAAATTGAGCTCTGAAGCCTAAGCATAAGAGATAACAGTGAAGGTAACTTGTTATTTTGCATGCTATAAGTACAGTATATATAGCAAAGTGTAGGTGAGGTTGCCGTTGGTGACCCTTGAGTCACCAACACAGGGAACTAGTAAGTAAATAGTAGACCACAATCTTTTATATAGAAAAATGACCATCAGCTCTTAGCAATGCCTAACAGCGTCAGTCAAGCTGTCTGTCATGTCAAAAATGCCAAAAAGTAAGTATGGAATTGCTCAAATGTCAATATAGTGAAATGATGGCAGTTACTAGGAAGCGGCAGAAACACCAGCAAAACCTTGGAGTCAAGAAAATAAAGTAAATAAATCAAAAAATAATAATGAAAAATATGCCAAATATAGGCAGGGAGTTGGAGGGGGTGGCAGGTAATTCATAGGGTGCACTAACCACTAATCCATGTGGTTGTGCCAGGAAAATTGTTAGTACACCTTTTGATACAACCTGGGTCTTATCACTGGACAAACACTTAGCGTATTCATTATTATTATTTTTTGATTTATTTTTAGCTTCCTTTCTTGGCCCCAAGGTTTTGCCAGCTTTGCTGCTGCACCCTGGTAACTACCATCATTTCACAACATAAACATGTTAGTGATTTTATACCTACTTTTTGGCATTTTGACATGACAGACAGCCTGACTGGTGTCGCTAAGCGTTGCTAATGTCTGATGGACACTTTTCTATATGGAGATTGTTGCCTATTATTTACTTACTAGTCTCCCATGTTGGAGACCCAAGGGGTGACTTTGCTTACAATTTACTATACTTATAGCCTGCAAATAACAAGTTACCTTCCAAGTTACCTTCACCATCTAACTCTTATGCTTGGGCTTCAAAGCTCAATTTTGCCTTTCTTAAGCTTACTCTACACCAGAGCACTATTGTAAGGTGCCCTTGTCTCACCACTGGGAGTACGCCAGTGTTCTAGTCATCTATGCGCCTTGCAACTACGGCAGGCATTGCATGCTTGGTGACTATGCTAAGCACTATCTTACTACTGTCCTTTGTTAACTTGTCTTCTGGGACCATGCCCGACTCACTTCCACTAGCGAGCCCAACACTATTTGCCTTGTAACTGCCTATTCAGACACTCTGTCATCTGGGAGGGCACTAGGTAGACTAAAGGGCATGCTGACTACTAGTCTACAAGTCTGTGTCAAAATTTATATCAGTACTCCTTTTGACACAAACTGGGGCTTATCAGCAGGCTCATATCATTTTTTTGGTGATCACAGAATGCAAACATGTTCTCTTCTCTTCAAACTTAGTTATTTTTTCTCTGCATTGTGATTTCTACTCTGTACTTGCACTAAATGTCCACACATCATACAATTTTGTCCACAAATCAAATGAGTTCATTTCAAAGGGTTTTTTTCCTTTCTACAACAAGCATTCAAATGTCCAGCACTCTAATTTCAATTCTGTAACATACTATTTCCCTTCTCAAAAGACTATGCTGAGCACTTGTATACTCTTTGAGGCTTGTGTATTTTTTCTTACACCTTATGAGTCAGCAGTTTACAATTTGCACAATATTATGGCCTACTTACAAAACACTTAAAATGCTTATGTTCCTTTGCCTCTACAGCCATAACATGTTTTTTAATATTTCATTAGTCTTGCAAACTAAAATTGTTCACAATCATTCTTAGTTCAGTTGAAAAGATCAATCCTATAGTGCTGGTATCTTGCATTTTACTCACTTTTGTGAATGCTGACTTATGCTTTGGAAGACTCCACAGCTTGGTGGCTGACTCTAACATGTTTTTCAATATTCTCATCAGTCTTACAAACTAAAATCTTTCACAGTCATCCTTAGTTCAGTTGAAAAGAAGACTGTCATAATCACGGCATCATGACACTGGATACTGCTTAAATAGTGCCTGCAACATGTCAAACAAGGCTTGACATTGTGGCCTTTAGCCCAATTGATAGATCACTTTTATTGCAGAAGTTGTGGTAATCATAAAGACACACCAATCTTATGGTGCTGGTATCTTGCGTTTTACTCACATTTGTGAAAGAGACTTCATTTTAGAGAACTTATAAATGTCTGCTTCTCCAATACTTTTATTTGCTTTTATTGACAACTCCATTTCCACTTGATTCAGAGAATGCACAAAGCTCTGATTCAATGATTTATGCTTGTAGCACTTGTTTAACAGGGCTGATTAGCCAGGCAGAAATTCTTGGATCAAATCTCTTCAAAAATCAGCATAAATCCAGGGATCTGCATTCAAACAACCATTGCAAAACCCAATTACTTTGTTCATCTCTAAACTCTATATGATTCACTTGACTTCTCAGTCTTAAAACATTAGAATATTTAAAACATGACTTTGACCACTTTTTTGTGATGCCATTGTTTAGGAGAATTACTTCCTTACAAAACAACTTTAATCCATCTTGCAACATCACTAACAATTGCAACATATGCACTCTTAATACTCACTATTGAAGGATCATTATTTTTTACATCCTCTAGTCTAAGACTACATGCTCCACTGGTGTTGATTGCAGTCTGACAGAGAGAGATGACATTTTCTGCCCCATCAAAGCTATTGCAAATTATCTATAAGCTAATTCCTTGATAAATTCAATGCCTTCTTTTGGGTCAGCAAATAGAACATTATAATTTTCCTTTCTTACAAAGAATATGTTCTTATCTTTCACCAACAGTATTTGTTTCAACATTTTAACTAACTTTGATCTTTCAGATATTTATTGCAAATTGCTTATTGCATTCCACTATGTTAATTATCATTCTACTTCAAGTTCATACTATGACATATGTCTTCTATATGATATTATTCTATTACATAAATCTACATGTAGTTCTATTCTATTATATGTAAACAGTTTTCTAGCAGTGTACAAACTGTAGATAAACTATTTGAAGTCCTCACTCTTTCTGACTTTGGACTTCAGCTTTAGTGACAGTTTCTGTCCCCTGTGCTTTGCCTATCTGCAACAAGTTATAGGCCCCAGCCTCTACAGCTACAGTTTGAAGTTTTTGTCATTTTTACTGCTCTATGTCTGTACTATAATTCTCATAATGGTTGCAGCTCCTTCTATATATAAAGACTTAATAGATCAAGTAGAACTGCTTTATCTAACCACTGAAGCCTGACACACTTAACTGAGAGGTGTTATATTTGCAGAGTCTGCAGTTATTTAATTAGACTTACTATACCTCACCTTTTTGCTGCACTATTCCTGTAGACCTTGAAAAAACACTGCCAATTCTATTAACTGAATTGTGACTGTGTTTCTTCCAGCACATTAAACATTAGCATTCCATTGCTTTTTCAGCCTCTTATGATGCTTTTTTGACTGCATTTTGCACTTCACAATCCACACTTAATCTACATTTAATCCACACTTTACACCAACTCTTTCACCATGTCTACTTTCATGCCAGCTTTCAACAAACTCAATTTTCACAATTATAACTCATGGGTTGGAGAAATGGAAGCCTATCTTTGCTCTTAGAATGCTTGAATGCTTGTTTCCATGCCTTCTTTGGCTCTTAAACTCTCTGACAATTCTACACTAGAAGAGAAAAGGGAATATAGAAAATGGCATAAAAAAAGCTAATGTTGCATCTGAATTAATCTCAAAGAATGATCAAAGAATTCATCTCAATAATTATAAAGATCAACTAGACAAGATGTGAGATGCACTAAAGCAAATACACATGCAGCAGCATCCTGACATTGCTTAAATGCTTGTGATGACTTGTTTTTTATCAGAAAAGAAGAGAAAGAGAATTTACAGATTCTCATCAACAGAGTTGAGACTGCAATGAAGAAGATTCAGAATTTGCATCTTAAAGACTTTGATATTGCCAAACTAAACAATGAACTATCATTTATAGCATTGATCAAAATGCTATCTAAGAGTTTTTTAGCATCTATATCTATTCTCCTTCTTAAAGATGATTTAATTCATCAAGCCTTTGTCACAAAGAAAACATGACATTGTAATTGTGCTGATGAGTTTGCTGCAATTGCAATTGCTACAAATGTTGCATTGGCTAAAAAGCTGCTTGTAATTTTTGCAGTTTACAAAGTTATACACAAGCTAATTGCTTTAAATACAAAGCAGCTCAGCAACAAGTCAAGCAGCAGATAAAATCCTATAAAGGAAAAGGTAAAAAGCATCAAAAGCAAGCTAATACAGCCTCCAATGATGATAAATAAAAAAAAGATGATGCAAAATTTGCTGGAAATGCAAGTACTCATTTCTTAGATTGTTCAGATCCATTACTTTCTATCTAGCTTAAAGCTATCTTTGATTGGATTGTAAACTTAAAAACCACTTGCCATATAACTCTACATTAAAATTGGGTCCACAATTACAGACCTTATTATACCTCAATCAATTTAATTGATAACAACATTATATATTCAATTAAAATTAGAACGGTTATATTCTATCCACTTGTAAATAAGAGGAAAGCTCAATCTTTGGAGTTTGATAAAGTCTTGCATGTTCTACAACTCTAAAATAATCTTTTATCTTGTATATCTTTGACTAGGAAAAAAGGCTATAACATTCATATTGACAAAAAAAAGTTATGCATTTTTAGTTGAATAAAAAAGATTTATTTTATGCTAAAATTAAATCCCATGACTCTGTTCATTTCAATAGTTGTACAGCATTTATTTTGAAGTCTGCTCATCTTACTAGCATATTACCACTTGATTTGAATCTTTGGTATCACAAATTTGCACATCATAATTTTACAGATGTCAAAAAGATAATTGATAACAAGTTAGTAGTTAGTTTGAACTTGAATTCTGCTGCAAAGTCTGATCCTATCTGTAAACTTTATTTGGCTGGCAAAATGCATTTTGATCCTTTTTCTCCCTCTAATAACAGTGCATCAAAGTCATTAGAATCAATTTATATTGATGTGCATGACTATCTTTCAATTGCTGCAAATAGAGGCTGTCACTATTGGATTACATTCATTGATGATTGCATTAGCTTTGAAGCTGCCATGACTATATAAAAATGTTAAATGTTTTACAACTCCAAAATAAATTTTTATCTTGTATATTTGACTCAAAACAGAGATGACCATGCATTTCTGGTTGAATAAAAAAAGATCATACTACAATCAAATCTAACAACTTTGTTCATTTAAATAGTTGTACAGCATTTATTTTGAAGTCTGCTCATCTTACTACATTACCACTTGATTTGAACCTTTAGAATCACAGATTTGCACATCATAATTATACAAATGTCAAAAAGATGATCAATAAAAAAATTAGTAGTTAGTTTGAACTTCAATTTTGCTGCAAAACTTAATCACATTTGTAAACTTTGTTTGGCTGGCAAAATGCATTCCAACTCTTTTTCTTCCTCCAAAAGCGATGCATCAAAGTCATTAGAATCAATTTATACTGATGTACATGATCATCTTTTAATTGCTGCAAATGAAGGCTGTCATTAGAATCAATTTATACTGATGTACATGATCATCTTTTAATTGCTGCAAATAAAGGCTGTCACTAATGAAGTCACTATTGGATTACATTCATTGATGATTGCATCAGCTTTGAAGCTGCCATGACTATAAAAAAATGTTCTACAACTCCAAAATAATTTTTAATCTTGTATATGTCTGATTGGAAACAAAGGCAGCTATGCATTTCTGGTTGAATAGAAAAGAGTTATTTTGTGCTACAATCAAATTCAACAACTCTGCTCATCTTACCAGCACATTACTACTTGATTTGAATGAATCTTTGGTATCACAGATTTGCACATCATAATTTTACAGATGTCAAAAAGATAATTGATAACAAGTTGGGAATTAGTTTGAACTCAAATTCTGTTGCAAAGCCTGATCCCATCTGTGAACTTTGTTTGGCTGGCAAAATACATTCCAACCCTTTTCCTTCTTCTAATAAGAGTGCATCAAAACCATTAAAATTAATTGATACTGATGTGCATAGTCATCTTCCAATTGTTGCAAATAGAGGCTGTCACTATTGGATTATATTCAGTGATGATTGCATCAGCTTTGAAGCTGCTATGACTATAAAGAAGAAAAGTGATGCATTTAATATTTTTAAGACATTCAAAGCTTATGCTGAGAATGCTCTAGATGCTAAAATTTAAGCTATACAAGATGACAAGAGTAAAGAGTACATGTCAAAAGAGTTTATTGTATATACTGATGCTTGTGAGATTATAAGGAGACATACAGCTCAGAACAGACTTTGGCAAAATGGTGTTGCTGAAAAAGCAAACAAAACCCTTTCATAAGACATCATTGCAATGCTTAATGAATGAGGTTTACCAGCTTCATTTTGAGCATATTGTTTATATCATCAAGATTCACATTCTGAATTACATTATAACAGCATCACAGTTACTGTCAGGTTCTGCTGATCATGGGAGCTCAGTCCACTGGGCAAATACCTTATGTGGTGATCACCATGTCCACAGATGCAGAGCACCAGTAGGGTGTGAGGCGTAGGAGACTGAAGCAGGGCGGGAGCGGTAGGTAGGGGAGTGCTGGTAGCACCGGCGAGTAGGTGAGTGCCAGGGAGGGTGGAGGATGAGTCCCGGGGGTAGGCATGAGTCTTTGGAGTACAAGAGGATGGAACAAGCAAGCGGAGCGAGTCCTGGGGTTTGAAAACGTAATGGGCACAGGAACTTAGCGAGTCTCAGGGATGGAAACAGAGTCGGGGAAACTAAGCGGCCAAAAGGGAAAAGAGTTGAGATAAGATAAAGGGAGATGAAACAGATTAAGTTGAGAAGAGGGATTGGGAACAGAAGAATCAAGAGAACTTAGAGTAGAAAGGGAGATAAAAGCAAAATGGAATAGATTAGAGGACGAGGCAAGTAGAGACGAGGCAGAGAGACGATACAAGATGAGTATAATAGGAAAAAGAAGCAAGTAGAGATGATAAGACCAAGATGTGCGAAAAAACGAGATAGAGACAAGAACACAACAAAACAGTACAGGGCTACAGTAATATCAAGACTAGAGTACTACTTACTACCCTACAACTTATATACTACGCAGTATGTAGGCCCCAGAGCTCAGGCCCGGGTTCCAGTAGTGAGTCGCAGCACCGGGGCTTGGGGTGAGACCCAGGGGCTGCATGGGGTGGGGTAAGGTTGAGACATGTCACGCAGCGTGGAGGTCTCGTATTGGAAATGCAGAGACACACGGTAGTGGGGTGGTGAGGAGGAAGCGGAAGCAGGGCGTGGTGTGTGGAGGTCAGGTTGGTGGTGATGCATGATTGTGATGCATGATGGGGTTCTCAGCGCAAGCCGGGAGTGACAGGTGGTGCCAGCGCTGATGTGGTGGCTGTGGGCAGTGTGATAGCTGAGACCAGCGCTGATGTGGCGGTCACGGTGGTGATGGCAAGGAGATGCCGCAAGTGGCGGTGGCTGGTGGCGGTGACAGGCAGTGATGGATGGTGATGGCCAGGAGCTGCTGAGGGGGTTAGCCGCGTAGCGGTCTGGGCCTGGGGTGGTCGTGGGGGTCGTTTTGGGGAGGGTTGGAGTCCTAGGGCCGGGGCTGAGTTCTGGGGGTTGGTAGTGGATTGTGACAGTTACTACTTCTTATAAGAAATAGCATAAGCACAAACTAAATGTTTCTCATCTTAGAGTTTGGAGATATAGAGCATATGTTTATATACAAAAAGATAAGCACAAATCTCTGCATGGAAAAATGCATCTTCATTGAATATCTACCTGATTACAAAAGATAATTGTTTTACAATCCTGAAACTAAGAAGACTATAATTTTTAAAAGAGCAGGGTTTCAGGAACACTCCTTTCCTGGTTTATGTCTAACTAAGCCAGTCATACTTTCTACACCTTCTCTACTACTTGTAGATCTCAGTATTCTAACTCAAAGTGCAGTGACTGAGTTATCTGCCCTTGCAAAGGAAGAGAGTGAACTATAGCTTTTTCAAGTGCTAGTCACTCCTTCTACATCTCCACTACCTTCATTACAACTTATAACAACTCCATCAGCTCTCAAATCACTTGATCATAAATTGAGCCATTAAGCATGGAGTTTGAAGTCCTTTTGAAGATCTTTGACAGCAGTGGATTTTGAAGCAAGTGTAATATTAGCAATATAAATGGGTATAATAATCTTGACTTCTCTTCTATCAGTTAAATTGAGGTTTCTTAAAGCCCATTGAGATAATGTTGCATATAGCTTTTTGTTTTATTATTTGTCTGCTTGCTTTAAGCCATAACGTGACTTTTCAAGCTTGAGCACCTTCTGACCATTTTGAAATTCTTTTAGTTGAAGCATATCAATATTCTCCTCTAAATCACTATTGGAAAAGGCAGAAGTCACATCTACAAAGCCCAATTCCATGTCTTCAATGCCAGCAATAGCAAGGATAAAGTGTAGAGAGGCAGGATGAAATATTAGTGCAAAAGCTTTATTGTAGTCAATGCCAGAGCATTGTGCATAACCCTTTACAAATTTGACTTTGAATCTTTCAATTGAACCATCTGCATTGCACTTACTGCAACATACTTATCCACTATTAGTTTTCTTGTCTTCAGGCAAGTTACACTCCTCCTAAGTTCCGTTAGCAACTATGAAATATATTTATTGACTGCTGCTTATCCCTTATCAGCATCCTCAGATTTCATAGCTTGTTTGAATGTTCTAGAATCTGAAGAGCTAGCCATTTTAAAAAACTGAACATCTTCAAAACTAGGATCAAGTGGTTCCAGTTCTAATTCCAGTTCAAGATCAAACCTTGATTTTAATTCACTATGCACTGCTTCTTCTTCATGGGAACTGTCTTGAACAGATTTTTGATGATGTTGCACTACTCACAAATCTCCAAGAGGCTGTATCTTGTGCTTAAAGTGTTTTAAAGCAAGTGGAGGTGATGGAGGAACATGTGTGATGCTGAATGATGTCTAACTCAATTTGAACATGTATAACAGGCAATGTGCTTCTTGACATTTAGTATTTATAATTTCTTTCATTTAATAGACATATATATTATCTGATATTAGCATTGTGCTCTTAAGTGTAGCAAAATATTGTAGATTTATTTGTTTGCTTAGCACTTGAAGCTAAGCAGTCTTGTTTTTACTTTCATACAGTATCTATATCACAGTTTAGTCAAATTCACTTATGTGACTGTAAGTGTAAGACTTTATAATGCTGTTACATTTTTTTAAATCAATCAACTGAGGTTTCAATTCTTCACTCTTGGTACAGCTCCTGACATCTGCTAGCTTCTATCTTTAATTTTTTTATCAAACTTCTAAACTTTGCATATCACCACAGACTAGGAGAACAATGACTACAATGACATCAGGCAAAATACTTGACAAACTAAAAAACATATCTAGCATATTGATAAACACTGCATAATCAATAGCACTATTGGCACAAAAGTATCAACTGCTAGCTAAGTAGGAGGATGATACAGTCAAGTTCTCATGTACAGAAGGGCTCAGAGTGCTGGATAGGCTAGCTATAGAGTAGTCAAGGCCCAGCATGTGATTAAGATGGACAGCAAAAATGTTGCTGAAATTGATTGAGTTGCTTTTGCATATTTGAGTATCTCTAATCTGATTCGAGTTGTCAATGAGTGTTTTACTGCCAAAACAGCATCTCAAAGATATGGCCCAGTTTACAGATTTGGTGCAAGAGACAGAACAGCAATAAGCCTGCTATTTTGTCAAAAAGAGTATTCATACATTCTTTGGCACAAGCTTGTAGACTAATGGTTAGCAAACTTCATGGTCTGCTTGGTGCCTTCTACAAGAGTTAGGGTTCAAATCCTACAAAAAAGCCTTTCATATGGTGCTGCATTCTTGACATTTTTGTTAGTATGCCAAATCAGTGCATCATCAATAACAATGTCATCATCCTCTATCACACATATCACATTATGACTACTTACAATATTCCATAGCACAAGCATGACAGACAAAGCTACTATTGTCACATAGATACATATAAGGACTCAATACAAAAGCAACTCTCAGTCACTTATATGAGACTGAGGATATGTAACTAATAACTACATTTTATAAATACAAAACTTACAACACCTTAGAATATACTTATAGTTATTCTTAAGTACTGTAAAAGTGACCTCTGGGAGTTGCAGATCAATCACACAACTAGCAAAGGGAAATCCAGAGTTATATTAGACATGATAATCAATAATAGTTACTAATCACCAGCAGAGGGAAAATCTGGTGGAGAGAACAAGTCTAAGGATTCTCTACTGCTCAGTGCAATGCTCAGTGGGCAGCAAAGGCATAGAAACAGCTGTACAGGCAATCAGAGCTAACCTTAACCTTGGACAATGCTTGAACAAGGAGTGCAAAAAGTTTTGGGGCTTTTTAAGAAAGAAAACAACCTCCAGAGATCTTCAGAGGTATAAAGCAAGCCCTGGGGTTCTAAAGAGTGGCATAGAAGATGGGGTGAAGCATAGTGAGGTGCCAAAAACAGAAATTAGATGAAAGTCCCCTGACAGGTACAGCCTATTCTCAGTCACTTATACAAGACTGAGGAATATATATTTTTAGTTTTAAAGTTGTAAAATTCTCATGATTTTTGACACAACAAACAGCTTAACTGGCATCACTAAGTGTTGCTAAGGACTGACTTGATGTTTTTCTATATAAAAGATTGTTGATTGGTGTTTACCTACAAAGTCCACTGCTTTGACAACCAAGGATCATGTAAGAGGACTACTACATGATATATAAAGCCAGTCACCATGTGCAACAGCTTGGATATTGTGCTCTTTTAGGCTAGTTTTTGAGTGCTTGAACTGGCAAATATTCCTCTTATGAGTCACCAATAGTGAACTTGCTTACTATACACTATAACTGTACTATGAACAAACAAATACCCT
>JAGGAQ010006504.1:0-13122 GCA_017657225.1 Termitomyces sp. T69sscA
CGCCAATCACGCCAAGAATTTTCACTCGGCTAACTTTTGATGGATGTCGAAACTGCCAAAAACCGTGTTGCAAATACAGTTGAACCCCTCATAACCCATACCCCTCGGTAGATGCCTGGAACTATGGGGTATGAGAGGTTATGGGGTATGAGGGAGATAGCTTTTTTTTTCTGCAAAATATGAAAAAAAGTGTATTTTCAATCGTCTAGCTATTGTAGGTGTACTGTATAATTGTTTCAACACTTGAGAGTGAAAAAATCGGTCATCTCTGAAGAGACCATTGTCTGAGACTCTTCAAGACGGATTTGCCTTTTGAACAATGCCAAAACATGATCTAAATCACAGGCAACAGGATCCTCCATATTGTCAACGTAGCTTTTAATCAGTGAAGCAGCTTGTAGAACTTCGCGCCTTGTAGGTTGTGCCTGAAGTGATGTATTGTTGTTACCGTCATCATCTCCACCAGAAATTACCATGTTTTCCTGTGCTTCTCATGCTTCAAGGACAGCCTGGCAGATATCATTGTCAGATGCCTGTTCCATATGATGTACTTCCTCTGCCGGGTTGAGGAGAGCCTCAATAGTCATCCTATTTTGAGGCTGAAGTACACCAGTTGATTGCAGCTGATTGAGAGCTTCTTCGACCTCCTTCTCAGCTTCTGTGATTGGATTGGGCTGATTGCTGTCTGTGTTGAGAAGGGCCATGACTGGTATTATAGACTGGGTGGCCTGAGGTAGAGCCATGTCAGGGAGTATGCCAGCTTTGCGCCAACAGTGCCGAATGGTGGTTGTATCTACCTCATTCCATGCAACATCAGCAAGCCGCATAGCCTCCAGTTGATTGATGTCATAGATTTCAGATGGCATGACACCAGAATCATAGTGATCAATGGCATGCTCAACATATGATGTACGATAATGCGCCTTGAAGCATCTAATGATGCCCTGATCCATGGGCTGGACATGTGCTGTAAGGTTTGGTTCAATGTTCTTGATGCGGATGTTTTGAAGGTCCTCAGGAATAATATGTCCTGAGAAGTTGTCTTGTAAGAGAAGAACTTTTCAGTTCTGGACCTGGAGCTCGCGATCCCATCGCAGAAGCCAGTCCTGATAAAGCAAAGCTGTCATCCATGCTTTGGAATTATTGTGATAGTCGAATCCAAGTTGAGCACCTGTCTTATTCTGGAATGCACAAGGCTTCTTGGCCTTGCCAATCACCATGGGCCAAAGCTTCTCAGATCCATCTGCATTTGATGTGAATGCATAGGTCAAACGAACTTTCCTTCCTTTCACACCTGAGTGTTGTTTGTCAGATAGACCTCGATCAGGTGGCATACTGTCTGTTAATTAGCAACAATTAATAAGATTGATATTGGTACCAGATACGCACGCATAAAATAATCCAGTCTCATCCATGTTGAAAATATCTTTGAGGTCATAACCATATTGAAGAATAAGCTCCTGGATCCGGTTCCGTTCAGTTTCCACTACTTCCGCACTTGCTGAACCAGCTTCACCATGCTGGTGAAATCCCTTTAAGTTTGCTCAAACTTTATAATGTGCTAGCCAACCATTGCTCAGACCTAAGCGCTCATCAATTGGGATGCATGCTAAGTCTGCAAAATGTTTCCACTTGGCATGCAAAACATCACCAGTAAGAAGATGGTGCCAAAAGCATGAAAAGGGAAAAAGTCAAAATGCAAACCTAAGCCTGATGACCTATGTCATAACTGTGGTGAAGAAGGGCATCAGAGTCCTAGATGCTCAAAGCCCAAGAAGGCAAAAACCATTGAAAGCATGAATATATCAGTAAATGAGCTTACTAGTCAAACTCACGTGATAGGTCACATCCTTATGATGGTTTGCCCTCAGGCCTTCTACTGGATAGTGCTGCATCCTGCCATATAATTGCTGAAAAAGAATATTTTGTGGCTTACCATGACACCAAAAATCAACTAGCCATTTGTGACATACTTTTAATATACTTTGGATCTCCCTCTGCCAGCTGTGTGACTGAGCCACAGCCTCCAGAGGTTGCCCTTACAGGTAGGTGGCAGGTTGTGACACCAGCGTGGAATAGTGTGTGACTGGAAGGGCCAAATACAGAGGCTGTGGAGTAATTATGGCATAGTAATTTTCAGGCAGAGGCCTGCCATAGGCACTGGTCTAATAGCTAGCAGGCTGGTACATGTGCATGTGCATATGAGTGGACATCAAGAACATGGGGGTAAGGAAGAGTCTTGATATTATGTTAGGTTCCACTGACCATGGGGGCTCAGATTACTAAGCAATTCCTTACTGGGTGAATGTGATGTACCACATGCATGGTGAGTACTGTAAACAAGCACAGGGCATAGAAGACCAAGAGATGGGGCTGAGGAAGTGAGAGGGCTGCAAGTGGGAGCACCAGTCACAGCCAGAGTAGTGAGTACAAGGGTGAGTGCCAAAGTAAGGGACAAGCACCAGGGCTGGCAATGAGTCCCAGAGTGGATGACCTATGAACTAGGGCAGGTAGTGGGAACCAATGAGTCCTAGGATCAGAGATGAGTGCATAGAGATCTAGTGATGGTCATGAGTGATGCCTCATCAGTGGATCAGTGATCTGTGATGGTGGGCATCACTGAGCACTGCCACATGTTCAGCTGACCCTGAGATTGTGATGGAATCATGGAGATCTTGATGGCATCACAGATCAATAATCTGTGAGGATGGCCAACACTGGGCACAGCCACCTGTCCAAAACATCGAGATCATGATGTCATGATGGGTCCATGATCTCATCACTTGATCATTGCCTTTGCCATCAGGACTGACTTTTGACGTCTTTGTTGTCTTTGACGTTTTTGTTCCTGCCATTGGCATAGGTTCACTGGTTCATTTATGAGGTACGTTTTTGTCTACAGTTTTTGATGTTTTTTTAATGGCTTACAGTTTTCAGCCTTCATCATTTGTGTTACTCTCATATCACTAGCTGAGCTAGAAAAGGAGAGAGTTTAGGCAAGAAATGAATGAAGAATGAAAATGGAAACTTGGGCCAGTTTAGAGATTTGAGGTGGAAAAAGATAGAGTCAAAAAAAATAGATTGAAAGATATGAGTTGAGTAGAGACGATAAGAAAGAGACACTACAAGACAAGTAAAAAACAAAGCAAGATGAGCAATACAAGATGAGATAGACGAGATCAAAACTAAGGAAGCCAGGACACAAGACACAAAACAAAACAGAGACAGAAGTATGGCAATATCAAGTGCTATGCTACAACTTATATATGAGAGGTAGTAGGCATGCCCTAGTAACAAGTTGCACTGCTGGAGCTCTGAGTGAAGTCCAAAGATTATGCAAGGCCATGGTGGAGGTCATGCAGTGTAAAGAAAGCTTCCAAAGAAAGAGCATTGCTTTGGGAGCATGGGCAAGGTGAAGGCATGAAATGGTGATGAGGTGAGGAGTTGAGTGGTGAAGGGGGTGTGATATGCAGGTGTTGGACCAGGGGTGATGCATTTGTTATAATGTGTTGATGGATGCTTGGCGGAGACCAAGAGAAGTCTTGGTATGTGCTGAAGGAAGCGCTGGGAATTGCTGTGGCTGGCACTGATGCAGCATTCATAGGTGATATGGCCAAGGGAATGCTGGGGTGGTGGTGATGGCCAGGTGTGCAGCGGTCCAGATGGTGCATGCTCCTGGGGTGTCGTGGAGCTGGTCTGAGGAGGTGGAAGCCCAAGGCCTGGGGCTCAGTACCAGAGGTAGGCAGTGGGTTGTAACACTACCATTTGGTCTGATTCAGATGTTTCAGCATTATCTCAAGACTCAATGCTCAACCTAGAACTGATCTAAACTCTCCAAAGTTGCTCTGCATACCTGGGCTGTAGCTAGTGATCATGTACAGTAGTCTTTTGTTCTTTTGGTTTTTGTTTGTGAATCTGGTCTTGTGACTTGTTTTCTTAGTTTTAACTTCATTTTGTCTCAATTGTCTTGCCTCAATCATCTTTTTTTTTTTGTCTCATCTTGTATTCTCTTGTCTTGTTTGTAAGGACAAGGCTTAATGCAAGTGACAAGCAAGAGTTAAGAGGGCACAGAGGCAGGCAAGAGTTGGGCAAGGAGCAGGTAAAGCAAGTAGAGAGTTATACATCACTAGAGAAGCTTACAGTCAATTCAATGGATAGGCCAGAAGAACACTGCTATTGTTTAGCCTGGGGATGTTCTATCCTACAGGCTGCATTTATCCAATTACAAAAGCCTGCAATTAAAGTTCAGTGGAAGATGACTAAGATCAATGTCCTGGTATAAAAACATGTTGTATGTACAATTGCAGAGCTGGATTGTATACATTCTGGTTGTACTACTGACCCGACAAAGCACCCACACTCTCCCAGAAACTGCATTATAGTATATATGAGTGATGAAGATCACAGTATTAGAAAGGGCTTACCTGCATCGCTGCAATAAGGAGCTAGACGTTGTAATGGGTTCGACAATAGGTGTACTGGCTGCAGTTTTGTTAAAGATCATTTCTGTAGACCCTTCTGCCCATATATTCCATCGAGGTGTTATGGTTGGTTCAGGCTTAATATTTGGGTCAAGCGACATGGCAAAGTCGAGAAAAGAATGCGAAAAAGCCAGGTCAAAATCAGGGTTACTAAACGGAAGAGGTCCAGAACTGTGAAAAAATGAAACTTGTTGACCACATGAGAAAGAACATCGCGTACGATGGGAAGTAATATACAATATCATCTCCATGGTGAGCTTGTGGAATGGCAAACTGTCCCTAGACATTTTTGTAGTCAAGCATTAAATCTCTGGAAGGAGGATCAGGCTCACCTTGAAAGATGTATTGTTGAATGCATTCAGGAGGAAGTAAGTGGGGCATATGAAAATGGCTGATAAAACACGAGGAGTAACATGGTCCGAGGACCAACAAAGATGAGAACATTTACCTTCGCCCTGTATAGCATTGACTTGATCAATCGGAGCACCTAGATTTGCATACTGGGCCGTAGCCATCGCTATCTCCTGTGCACCAAACTTGGGAAACAACTGGCTGACATATTCTGGGGTCGTGACTGTATTGGCCGTACTTTGATTCACAAAGAGAACGCCTTCAAAGGTATTTGTGACTGCAAGCAAGACCTCCTAACTAGAAATTGAGTTTTGTTGGTAGATGAAAAAGATGAAACAGGCACACCCCATTGACTTTCTGTTCCTTCATAGCCTGAGTTGGTCGCTGCGTGATGAAGGACCCATCCACAACAGGCACAAAGATGAAAGTTCCGAAAAATGCCTTAGTTGAAAGGTTTATATTGATGCCATGCAAAGTCGTGGGGTCACTGGCTCGCAGACAGGCGAGAGTGTCTGCTGCCGATGTGCAACTGGATCGTGTGTGAGGATCTCTAGACGTACTGGCCACGTTGAAACTTTACCTCGCTTGAGAAACTACCTCGTTATAAAGCGTCTGAGAAAGATTCAGGACCAAATCGCATTGCATCTTAGAAATACAAGAACTAACTTGGGGAATAATATCGTCAAAGGCATACTGTGAAGGCAGGAACGTCGAACTAGTAATGGCTGCCCGGAAAAGCGGAGGAGATGTCTTCCCGTCATGCGCAATAACGTGTTGAAGAACTGAGCCAGCACCTGAATTACTTCTTGAGATGTGACTAGCCATTCACCGTAAGGCACGTAAATCACCAGCGGATTCACCCCAAATTGCGACTTTGGTTGGATCGCCACCAAACTTGGCGATCTAAGAGAGATGAAACCCGCTCCTCAACCCAAAAAGAGAGACCGATCTTACATTCGTTTGGACCCATTGCAACGCGAATTCTTGATCCACTTGCCAGATGCTTCATTACTTACTCAATCCAGAAAGAGAGAGAGAAGACGCACATAATCCTGCGTTCAGGACGCCTCCAGATTTGACCTCCTTTCCTGCCAAGAAACCATAGATACCTAGTCGGTACTGGATCACGACAGCGACCACACCACCAGTTGCTTCACGGATAAGGTCTTCTCCAGGATAAGTCGCAGCGCTACCCCCTTGGTAACCACCAGTTGATGATATGTAAGAACCATGGAAAGTGGAGTAGCGTATAAGTACCCGTGGATCCAAACCACTACAGGTTTCGCTTTCGTATCTGTACCCGGCATTTGAGGTGTAAACACACTGAAGAACTTAGCTCCGGAATGACTCCATAAAAAATGAGAAGAAAAATATGCACTTCAAGAAAAGACAATCCTCAGTTGCTGGAGTGGCTCTCGCCTCCAGACCATGTGGTTGAGGATTGATTGGAGAATCACCACTGCTCGCGAAGGGGCACCCAGGTGGCTCGGCGTCGGCTTGTATGATACCCTGAACAGTGTCTGGAGTCCTTGGAAGTTGCCAACGTTGATTTCCTGTGCTCAAGAGGTTACAGTTCATTCTTACAAGTCAAATGCATGAATGATACTACCTGTCGGTGGAGCAGCATAGCGAATACCGAGAAAGTGAGTGTTTCCTGTTGTAGAGTTGAAGATGCCTTGGTAACTTGCATATCCCAGGTCGACAACCTGAGCTGCAGTCAGAACGGCAACTAGGGGAGACAAGATCGCAAGTAAAGAAGTAAAAATCATGTCAGCTAGTAGATTCCTTGCATGGTCTGATATCGTTGATACGAAACCTTTTATACAAAGTTAGCAGAGAATTATTTGGTCCTTGATATCATCACTTAATTCCTTGTATTTTCGAAGGTCTAAATGCCAAATGACCTTTCACGACCCTGTGACCGGCCTGTGACCAAGCCACATCACTGAATATCCACCAATAAGTAAAGCTAGTACATCACGATGATTGAACTCTATTGTCTCCATAATTTCGCCTCACATGGACTCAGTCCATATCATTTATAATCGTTGTCAATCAAGCATACTTAGTATGACAGGGGATACTAAGGCCATTTGACTAGGCTCGAACCACGTTCATGAGTACATACGTCCTTTAGTCATTCATAAGGTCACTGTTTCATGGCGTAGATAGATAGCAAGTATAGTAACATTGCATGATAGTAACGAAGGACTTCATGAACGCATTCTACAGGCTTGAGTCAAAAGCTCGAACATATGGAGTTCTGTTTTTGAAGCTTGATTTTACCGAGTTCTGAGACAGAACACTTGAATAGTTCAAACTTCACGGAAATTCTGTCTATAAGTGCCAGTGGCCCCGTGGAAGTTTGAAACTTGCTCGGCCAATCGGGAATTCTCGCTTAACACATACTCGCTTGCGATGATGCGCTCATGTAAAAGATTGATCTTTGGATAAAATTATGCCAATACAAACTTTGAATGCGTTTGGGCAATCATGATTCCTCAGCCCAGAATGGGCGCCGTTACTTGTGCAAATTTAGCACTACAGTTAACTCTGTTCTAAATTCTACCTGTCATAACCCATGACCTGCTATAACCCACAGATTCTGGCATGCACCAAGTTTGTTTGCAGTTAAAATTAGAATCCTTCCTATATTCCATAAAATGTGGTTAATATAGCCCTAAAAAGAGTCTAATCACTCATAATTCTACCAAAAGACCATGGGGGCTCAGTCCATTGGGCAAGTCCTTATGTGGTGCGCACAATGCCTACAAATGCAGCAGTACTGTCGAGAGTGTGGGGTGTGCAAGACCAGAGGTGGGGCCAGGGATACAAGCAGTAGGTGAGCGAGAGATCACTAGTCATGCTGGGGTGGGAGTGTGAGTGCCAGGGATATGTGAGAGGGTTGGAAGACAAGTGCCAGGGCAAGAGCAAGTCCTGGGGGTGCAAAAGAGGGGTGATGGATGAGTGCCAGGAAGGGAGTGAGTCCCAGGGCCAGAGATCAAGAGACTGGGCAAGCAAAGGGGACTTAGCAAGTCCCAGGATCAGAGGTAAAGGGCATGGAGATCTAACTAAGCCAAAAGGGGAAAGAGTCAAGACAAGAGATGGAAGGGGAAATGAAACGAGACAAGACTGCATTGAGAGAAGAGAGAGAGAGAGAAGAGGGTAAGAGACTTAGAGACTTGAGGAGGAGAGAGAGAGAAGACGCAGAGATTAGGTTGAAAGAGATACAAGATGAGTAGAGACAAGAAGCACAAGATGATACGAGGTGAGTACAAAACAAAAAGGAGATAAGTCAGAAAAATGGAAAACAGGACATGAGAGACTAGGAAATAAGAACATAACATGAAACTAGAGACAGAAATACGGCAATATCAAGACTAGAGTACTAAATGCTACTCTACAGCTTAAATACTGGATGGTAGGTAGGCCCTGGGGCACAGGTCCAGGCTCCAGTGGTGAGTCACAGCGCTGGGCTTGAGATGAAGCCTGGGGATTGTGCAAGATAGTGGCGGTGGTCAATGCATGTTGTGTGGCACAAAGGAAGCTCTCAAAGGAAGGCCTTGCTTTGGGAGCACAGAGGCATGGAATGGCAAGGAGGCAAGGAGGCAAGTGGGAATGAAGTGTGGTGTGCAGAGGTCAAACCAGCAGTGATGCGTAGTCATGATGTGTGATGGGCATCTTGGTGGGAGCCAGGGGAGGCTTTGGCACAGGCTAGGAGAAGTGTCGGGGGCTGCTAGGACAGGCACTGATGTGGCAGCTGCAGCTGAAGGAAGCGCCAGGAATAGCTGGGGCTGGGGCTGATGTGGCAGCTGCAGGTGGTGATAGCTAAGAGGTGCCAGAGGTGGTGGTGGTTGGTGGTGGTGACAGGCAATGATGGCCAAGGGCTGCCAAGGTGGTTGGTCAGGTAGCAGTCTGGGCCCAGGACGTCATGGAGGTTGGTTTGGGGAGGTGGAAGTCCTGGGGCCAGGGCCAATGGTGGTTGGTAGTGGGTTGTGACATCACTCCTTCCTTCAGCATCAAGACCCTCAAGATGCACAGTGGTCATGAGTGGCTGTGCTGCTTCTGGCATCAAATTTGAAGTCTGATGGCCATTAAGAAGTTCCATATGCAATAAAAAGGAAAAAAAAACTTCACCAAATTTCAACCACTCCTTTCCTCATGCCCTCATCATCCTTGTTCTCATCTCCAACCACTCCTCCATCCAACAAGAGTAACATGGGTGCCTGGGCAGCTTATGGTGAGCGCTGAGCATTGTTCAAGTGGCACCAGGACCATTGGCATGCAAAGGCGGTGCATTGTAAGTCTGATGTCTTCTATGGTTTTCACTCACTGATTGTTGTGTAGGGGTGTCCTTGTCAGTAGCAGGACTGTTGTGGGCCCTCCTGGAGGTTGTGGTGCTGTGGCGGCCAACTTGTTCTGCTCCAGCATTATCAGTAAAATCTTCTCGTCCAGTGTAGGAGCCTGAAGTGGTTCACCCTATCTCAGCAGCGCAGATGGTGCCCCAAGCTGAAGTGTTGGTGGGGCAGTTTGCTGAGGCAGTAGGTCAAGCTCAGGGTCCACCAACTCTAGCTTGGTGCTGAGTGCAGGGTCCAGTACAGTGTGTCACTCCTTTCTCCTGGCTTAACTGACCTTTTTCCAGTGTGTATTTTGCACTTTCTAGGGCAATCCCTGCAAGTATGAAGTGCCGGTGGCTGAGTCACACCACAATTTGTCCACTTGCCTGTCATGCTGATCAAAACATGAGTGGTGTTTAGTGTTGAGACTTTAGTGGGTGGCATGTATTTCAGTGGAGGAGGGGTGGGAGTTGCATTGAGTGTTGGAGCAGTTGGGTGAGGGAGCGTAGTTGCAGATGGGGGCTCTAGGAGGTGCTCAACCAGGGCCACTGAGGGAGGTGTCTGACTTAGAGGAGGAGGGCAGCAGAGCAGCAGGAGTGTGAGTGGTGGCAAGGGTGGGGCTGCCACTGGGCAAGCAAAGGGTCAGTGAGGTACCTTCAGCATTGTGCAACAAGGGCAAGCAGCAGGCCTCACCAGTCACTGAGCCCAGTCTCAGCAAGAGGCAAACATCCCTAGCACCAGAGCCTGGTTCTAGCAAGAGGCCACAAGGTGAGGTGGCGATGGCAGGCCTGCCTAGGACTCACATCTTTTTACTGGTGACAGCACAATTGCAAGATGTGCTCCAAGTGACACTCAAGCAGGAGCTGACATCAGTGAACATGCAGTCGCACTGGCGTCTGCAGGAGATGATTGGGCAGGTGGCATGGAGGGAGGGAGGATGGTGTATGTGCCACTAAGGTGGCAGTGCTGTAAGCACAGGTGGTGGAGCTGGAGGCAGAGGTCTCGAGGGCGGTGCCGACAGAGGATCAGGCGGTGAAGGTGGCACAGGCAGCAGAGCAGGCAGTGGTCAGGTGGCGGGATTGGATGTTGGTGAAGGCAGCGTCATGCTAAGAGGGCATCCTATGTGAGTGATCCTCTGTTCTTGCCTCCTTAGCTGATTGTTGGCACAGGCTGGGTCCAGGAGCACCAGTTGCTCCTTGATGGTGCATCAGCGGCCCAGGCCTCGCTCTGGGAGAGCATCAGACAAATGCCTTTCAATTTGCCTCTGGAGCTGGACCATGGCATGGCCTAGCTAGACTTACTGCTGGCAAGGCATCAACGGCAGAACATAATTGCTCCAGGGTCATGGATGGAGGTAGTGATCAATGCGGAGGAGTCACTGCCACTGTGGGAGGACCATCTAGCACCGTTGGTGGCTCAGATGGAGATGGCAATGGTGATCATGGGGCTGGAGGTGGGAGGGAGTGGGGTGACATGGAGCAACAAGGGGGTCAATTAACTGCTAAGCTCTTGCACCACCCTGATCCTCAATTTTCTGAACCTTTCTGTATATTTTGTATTTGTAGTTGTATTTAATAACATTTTCTTGTTGTATCCAATTTTCCTTTCAGAGTTGTGAGAATTAAGAAGTTTGAATATACAAAAAAAAACATGTAGCAGTCTTGGTGAAAGTTGAATCCCTAATGAAACCAGAGGTGGGGGTTATGCCCACTAATGTCATCTGTGAGTGCTAGTCCTGGAGTCCCAGAGTTTGTTGAGGTACTGCTGGTGAAAGTCTTGTAGCTTAGTGGGGGTGCTGGTGAGATTCTTTTGAGTTTCCCAGGAGTTGTCCTCTGGTCTATAGCCTTTCCAGCAAACCAAGTAGTGAGGGCAGCTGCAGATGAGTTGTGAGTCAAGGATGTGGTTGACCTCATAGTGGTATTTGTCTTCAACTTTAATAGGCAGCGGTCGGCTGGGTTGCTGTCCAGGGAGGGATCTGGGGCATGTTTCTTGAGGAGGCAAACGTGGAAGATTGGGTGTAGGTGTAAGGGTGACCTCCAAGAGTTGCAGCTCAATCACACAACTAGCAGAGAGAAATCTGAAGTTATATTAGGCATGATAATCAATGACACAATGGTAATTAATCACCTAGCAGAGGGAAATCCAAAGAGAACAAGTCTAAGGATTCTCCGCTGCTCAGTGCGGCGCATCAGCAGGCAGTGGAGGCATGGGAACAGCTGTACAGGTGACTGGAGCTAACCTTAACCTTGGATAATGTTTGAACAAGAAGTATGAGAAGTTCCAGGATTTTCTAAAAAGGAAACAACTTCCAAAGATCTCTGGAGGTCTAGAACAAGCCTCGGGGGTCCCAGAGAGTGGCATAGGATGTGTCCAAAAATGGAAGTTGAATGGAAGTCCCCTGACAGTAGGCCTGTAACCAGCAAGATTACTTGTACCATATCAATTGCACTGACCATGCATATTGTAGCATATTTGGACACCAATGCATGCCTTTGATGTGTGTCCTTAGATTATGTAAGATAACATCTTGTATTTATAATGTGTTAGAAGATAGAACCTATACGATACAGCAGTAAGTGAGTCCTCAGTCTTTGCTCAATTGACTGTATTGATTTCCTACCTATACGATACAGCAGTAAGTGAGTTTGTATCGAATGGTAAGTTGTTATCTAGTTATATAGTATGTATTGTAACTCACCCTCAGTCTTTGCTCAATTGACTGAGGGTGTTGATAGCGTAGTGCGGTATATATATACTTCTATTGTCCTTTGTTCTTAGAACGGCCAGTGCGCCCCTGAGTCCTTTGTCCTCTATGGTCTGTGTGCCCTTGGCCGTCAAATGCTCACAGTGTGGCCTCAAGGCCGAATTGCAACATAATGTATGAGCTATGCCTCGGGCCTTTGGCCCAAGTCTTAGCAGTGGGGAGCTTCACTCCCTTGGGGGCTTCGCCCCCAAACCCCCTCTTAATTCCACCCCCAACCTCGCTTTGCTCGGTTAGGGCCTTGATTGGCCAATTCAAGGCTTAAATCCAGCCTCAACCCTGCTTTGCTTGCTTAAGGCCTTGGTTGGGGAACTCAAGGCTTAGATCCAGCCTCAACCTCGCTTCACTTGGTTAAGGCCTTGGTTGGGGGGACTCAAGGCTCAGATCCAGCCTCAACCTCACTTTGTTTGGTTAAGGCCTTGGTTGGGGGGACTCAAGGCTCAGATACAGCCTCAACCTCACTTCGTTTGGTTAAGGCCTTGGTTGGGGGGACTCAAGGCTTGGATCCAGCCTCAACTTCACTTTGTTTGGTTAAGGCCTCAGTTGGAGGACTCAAGGCTTGAATCCAGCCTCAGCCTCACTTCGTTTGGTTAAGGCCTCAGTTGGGGGGACTCAAGGCTTGGGGGACTTAAGGCTCAGATCCAGCCTCAACTTTACTTTATTCACTTAAGGCCTTGGTTGGAGAGCTCAAGGCTTGGATCCAGCCTCAACTTCACTTCATTCAGTTCAGACCTTAGTTGGAGGACTCAAGACTGAGATCCAGCCTCAACCTCACTTGGCCTCAGTTAAGGCCTTGATTGGGGGACTCAAAGCTTGGCTCCAGCCTCAACCTCACTTTGCTGGATTAAGGCCTCAGTTGGCCAGCTCATGGCTTGGATTCAGCCTCAACCTCACTTTGCTTAGTTAAGACTTCAGTTAAAGGACTCAAAGCTCAGATCTAGCCTTATAACTCAATGTTTAATTCCAGCTCTAACCTCACTTCATTCAGTTAAATCCTTGTTGGGCCAATTTAAAGCATGGATTACCTGCATGATATATATCCAACATTAACAATTCAAAGAATTTAATGACCTAACAACTGATTAACTCAAGACTGAAGTTCAGTCAAGGCCTTGTGACCAACTCAAGGCTTGAATCCAGCTTCAACTTTACTTGGCTTAATGACTGATTAGCTCAAGACTTAAGTATCTCA
>JAGGAQ010006505.1:0-13076 GCA_017657225.1 Termitomyces sp. T69sscA
ACTGCAAAGACTGCACATTCAGTGTGAGTCTGGTAGTGGAGGACTAAGTCTACTATGGAGCTGATGGTGCCCGCTTCATTGGGGGTTCCATCGATGTTGAACACCAGAATGGGCTTAGAGAGCAGTTGCATGGTTAGGCCGTGGCGTTTCACAAATTCTGCATCCAAAATAGTCCTGTTGCTCCACTATCTAAAAGCGTGGTGACCCCTCAGGCCTGTTGGATGTCCATAGTCTTGATCTCCATATTGAGGTGCAACAAGTTTACTGAGAGAGTGGAGGCTACCACATATTGCCAGGGCAGCCGGCATTCCCAAGCGGGAGAACCATGCTGACAGGGCTTGTAGCACCAAGGGGGGTGGCTTGGGACCTGGAGAAGGTATCTGTACATCAGAGAGGAGACCTTGAGGTTCTTCTGTCTTAGAATAACTGGCATTGGAATGTGTATTTGCATCTTCTAACAACAGACATGTGAACCTGTTGGTACCCAGCAATGGAGGTGTACACCTCATCCATTGCTTGACTAAAAATCCCCCTCTGGGCCTGGGAGGGGGGCATATGCACCACTCTCCTTCTGAGCCAACTCCGGTGCTGGTTCATCTTGTGATGGGGCTCTGGCAGCATTCTTTGCAGCCAGCAGTTACAGGAGAAGCTCCTCTTGCTCTGCAATAGAGAGGTAGTGCACCTCCAGGCCCAATGGGCAGTGCCATGCAAAGTGCCTGGGCTTTTTGCATTGGCGGCACATTAGCAGTGTGGGGTGATGTTGTCGGGCCACATCTACATCCATGGGGATGCCCAGGGGTAGAGGTCGTGGTGTGGAAGTAGCCAGAGCTGGAGCAGGTACTGAGTGTGGAGATGCAGGATGCCAGAGAGTTACCATGGAAGTGGAGCAGGGAGTGGGCTGTGCCCAGCGTAGCTCCCACTGGATCTCCATGAGTTGCCATTGGTTCCAGGCCACCTTGTATCAGGAGGCAATTTGCTCGTTGTCTGGGCGGCTCTCAGCAAGGTTGTTAATATGCTCCATCAACGTGGGGTGCAAGCCATCCTAGAACGTGAGACACAGCTGCAGGCCATCTGGATAGGCTGCTTGCTCAACCAACACCCGGAAGGAGTCAATGTATTCATTCAATGTTTGCTTTCCCTGCCCATACTGTTCTCTGTTGCATAGTGCTAGTGTGGCAGACTTGGCAGGATCAATTGGGAAAAACTCTGCCTGGAAGTCCTTTTCAAAGGCGGCCCAGTCTGTAAAGCTTCTAACACCTCCAAGATGCCAGAGTACACACAGTGCGTAAGTGGAGGCCCATCCGGCCTTCATGTAGAACAGCACCCAAGCTATCTTCAATGTGTCAGAGTCAAAGGCATCTCTGCTGAGGTGAATGTAGGTGAGGCAGGATTGGAGAAAACGCTCCCTGGAGGTGCAGTCACCATCATATGTGTCCAGGAGCACCAGATGTGGTAACTGTGCCCAGAGGCCTGCTGGGACTGCTAGGGCTGCCAAAGATGGCTCTGCCACTGGAGGTGGTGCGGTGTGAGGGGGTAAGCACTCTAGTAGTGCCTGGAGGGACTGGGAGATGTGATCAGTAGTTTGGCAGAGGGTGGAGAGTTTGGTCATGTGGTGGGTGAGAGAAGCTTGAGTCAGTTGCACCTGCGTCTCTAAGTGTAGCAGGCAGGTTCAGGCCTCATCCTGAGGAGCTGGGGCATCCAGAGGAGTGTTTGGATTGGCGAGCTGAGACATAGAGTTATGTGGGTGTTTAAACCTGGTGGAAAAGCGACAAATAAGGGCCTAAGGAGTCCTGGCAAGCTATGAGGGGCTTCCAGACCAGGGTTAGGAGACTTGTTCTGCTGTAAGGGTGACCTTCAGGAGTTGCTGTTCAATCACACAACTAGCAGAGGGAAATCCAAAGTTATATTAGACATGGTAATCAATGATACAATGGTAACTAATCACCTAGCAGAGGAAAATCCAAAGAGAACAAGTCTAAGGATTCCCTGCTGCTCAGTGCAGCGCATCAGCAGGCAGCAGAAGCATGGAAACAACTGTACAGGTGACTGGAGCTAACCTTAACCTTGGATGATGTTCAAACAGGAAGGACAGGAAGTTCCGGGAATTTTCTAAAAAAGAAACAACCTCTGGAGATCTCCAGAGGTCTAGAACGAGTCCTGGAGGTCTAGGGCAAGCCCTGGGGGTGCCCAGGGAGTGGCATAGCATGTGTCCAAAAATGGAAGTCAAATGGAAGTCCCCTGACATCCTCCTCCATACCACCCTCCTCTCCTCCTCCGCTCCAGTCAACACCTTGGTTGACAGTGGTGCCACCAACAACTTCTTTAACAAATCTCTGGCGACGCTTGCTGCAACACCCCAGGACCCACCCCTCCCCATCCACCTCACCCTCTTTGATAGCAGCTCTACCTCTGCTGGCAACATCACCCACTACATACAGACCATCCTCACCTTTGCCAGCAGTCAGCGGCAAGATCTCTGGCTGCTCATGACCCGTCTGCATGCCTCCGCTCCCCTCATCCTGGGGCTCTCCTGCTTCCGCTCCACCAACTCCCACATTAATTAGCAGAATCTCACACTTCACTTTGACCGCCAAACCTTGGAGTGCTCAGAGCCCATTTCCTTCAATGTCACCGCCCTGGTCAGTGCTGCCAACTACCCCCACACTCCCCCACAACTCTGTTTAAAGTCCACTCAGTTGTTTGTCCTCAACACCTGACTTGGTGAATCCCCCCAAGTCCTCACTGCCCTCATCGACAATGGAGCCACCAGAATGTTTGTCAGTGATCAGCTTGACCTCATCAACAACTCCCTTGACAGACTGATGGAATTACAACTCTTTGACAGTAAGCCCACCGCCACTGGGCCTATCACTAAAACACACCCCAGTTTCATTGTCTTTGACAATGGTCTACAGTTCTCAATCAACCTCCTAGTCATGCAGCTCCTAGAGACCACCCCCATTGTATTAGGACTACCCTGGCTATGCAACGTCAATGTCAACATCAACTGAAGGGACCTCACCATGAAGTTTCCTGGATGCAATGCTTATTTCACCGCTGTCCACCTCTGCCTCTAACCTACTAACGACCTCAGCAAAGCCAGAGCTACTGGTGCTCTGACAGCACCCCTGGACAACTCTGGCGACCCCCCTCTACCTCAACATGCCCTGGACACACCCCCAGTCTTCCCCCCAACATTTTCTGCTACAAGTATAAAGGCCCCAACTGCTCCGCCTGATGCCCTTGGGTAACCTTGGACACCAACAATGTGGATCAGCCCCCTAAACCCCTTGACCTAGAAGCCCTCGACATCAAAATCATTGGCTTAGCCCCCTTTGCTGACATCATCCAAGATGGCACCCCCACCTTCCAGCTTCACATCTCCTCAGCGCTCCTGGAAGAACACCTAGGTGCAGACATCACTACTCCAAAACCAAAAACAGAGGAACAGACATTACACAAAGTAGTTGCTCTGGAGTACCATGAGTTTGCTGATGTGTTCTCTGAAGGAAGCACCAAGGAGCTCCCCCCACACCAGTCATATGACCACAAAATCAGCCTCAAAGACAGAACTGCACCCCCATTCAGCAAGATCTACAACATGTCAGAAGTTGAATTCCATGCACTAAAAGATTATCTCAACCACATGCTTGGTAAGGGTTTCATTTGATTCTCAATCTCCACTGCTGGGGCTCTGGTCCTATTCACCAAGAAGACAGATGGTTCTCTGTGTCTTTGCATTGATTACTGGAGCTTCAACAAAGTCACCAAAAAGAACTGGTATCTGCTTCCCCTCATTGGTGACCTTGTTGACCACCTCCACAGCGCCAAAGTCTATACCAAGATTGACCTCCACTCTGGCTATAACAACATCTGCATAGTCCCAGAGCATGAATGGAAAACCACCTTCCGCACCTGCTACAGTCTCTTCAAGTACCTAGTGATGCCCTTCAGTATGACCAACTCCTCCGCCACCTTCTAGTACTTCATAAACAACATCTTCCATGACATAAACAACGTCTTTGTTATCATGTATCTGAATGACATCCTGATCTACTTGAACTCACTGGAGGAGCACCACAACCATGTCCGCCACATCCTCGAACGACTCCAGGAGTACCACCTACACACCAAACCAGAGAAGTGCTTGTTTCACACCACCAAAGTTGAGTACCTTGGCATCATAGTCACTCCAGACGGCGTTTGCATGGACCCTGCTAATGTGTAGGCCATCTCGAAGTGTAAAAGAGGTGCAGTCCTTCCTTGGTTTTGCCAACTTCTACTGCTGGTTCATTGATGATTACTCTGGGATCACCAAACTCCTCAACTGGCTCATGAGAAAGGACACTCTGTGGGACTGGGACAGCAAGTGCCAGAGCACATTCACCCTCCTCAAAGAAGCCTTCACCACCACCCCCATCCTCTGCCACTTTGACCCCTCCCTCCTTATCATTCTCAAATATGATGCCTCCAACTATGCCATCGCCGGTATACTCTTGCAGATGGACCCCAGCAGTGATGAGCCCTGGCCTGTTGCTTTTTACACCCACTCAATGATCCTCATGGAGCTCAACTAGGACATCTATGACAAAGAGCTCCCCACCATCATCAAAGCCTTCAAGCAGTGGCAGGCCTACCTCAAGGGTGCCCCACATTGAATTCAAGTCTACTCAAATCACAACAACTTACAGTACTTCACCACGACCAAACAGCTAAGCCACCACCAAGCTCGCTGGTCAAAAATCCTCTCTGAGTACAACTTCACCATCCACTACTGCCCTGGCTGACTTGGTGCCAAGCCCAACACCCTCACCTGGAGACTGGATGTGTACCCCAAGAAGTTGTTTGAGGTGGAGTGTGATGCCTTTAACTATTGAGTAGTAATCCCACTCAAACATCTTCATACTGTGCTAATTATGAACAAAGAAGGTATTCTACACCAAATTTGCAATGCCCCCTGGGACACCTTCTTCACTCAGCACAACCCCCAGAACATCCCTGCCAACAATGCCAACAACAACTGCCCTTTCACCCTCTCCCGTGACAACTGACTCCTTCTTCAGGACAGTGATGATGCCCAAAATTGGTACCAAGTGGTGTCTGGGTAGGCAGTTACAAGGCGTGTAGCGTTGGGCTCATTAGTTGAGGTGAGCCAGGCAGGATCCCAGAAGACAGGTTAGCGGAGGGCAGCAGCAAGGAAGTGGTGAGGTGAGGCTTAGCATAGTCACCAAGTGTACGATGCTTGCCACAGTTGCAAGGCGTATAAATGACTATTACACCAGCGCAATTTCAGTGGCAAGACAAGGACACTGTACAAAAGTGCTCTTGGCATAGAGTAAACTTATAAGAGGCTAAATTCAGCTTTGAAGCCCAAGCGTAAGAGGTAATGGTGAAGGTAACTTGTTATTTGCAGGCTATAAGTACAGTATATATAGTAAAGTGTAAGCAAAGTTGCTGTTGGTGACCCTTGAGTCGCCAACATGGAGAACTAGTAGGTAAATAATAGACCACAATCTTTTATATAGAAAAATGTCCATCAACTCTTAGCAACGCCTAACAGCGCCAGTCAGGCTGTCTGTCATGTCAAAAATGCCAAAAGTAAGTAAAGAGGATTTGCCTGGATATCCTCTGCCAGCACCATGATCACAAGCTCCATGGGCATTCTGGGATTCATAAGACCCATCAACTCATCTTCCGGACTTACTTTTGGCCAGGCATGAAGAAGAACGTCACCCAGTATGTCTGGGCTTGCAAGCCATGCCTCCAAGCCAAGGTTCTCTGCCACCACCCCTATGGTCTTCTCAAGCTGCTCCCTGCTGGTCACTGCCCTTGGTCCTCCATCTGGATGGACCACATCATTGAGCTCCTCAAGTTGGAGGGCTTTGATGCCATCCTCATCATCATCTGCTGCCTCACCAAGCAAGCCATCTTCATCCCCTGCTGCACCACCGACAATGCCCTGGAGTTCGCCAAGCTCTTCCTCAAACATGTATTCTCCAAGCATGGTCTCCCAGATGACATTATATCCAACTGTGGCCCCCTAGTTGTCTTCCAGTTCTGGAAGTCTCTGTGTAAAGCACTCAAGATTAAAACTAACCTCTCCACCGCCTACCACTCAGAGACCAATGGCCAGACTAAACGGATGAACCAGACCCTGGAGCAGTATCTCCGCCTCTATGTTAACTACTTACAGAATGACTAGCATGCAGAACTGCCCCTGGCGAAGTTCACCTACAATAACACCCCTCATTCTGCCACTGGAGTGTCACCTTTCTATGCTAATAAAGGTTACAACCTCCAGCTCACCCTCTCCTTTAGAGATATCCCCTCCCATGTAGCCCACAAAGTTGCCCAAGACCTCCAGTCACTCCACCAATTCCTCCAGGACAAAATCAACATTGCTAATAAAGCATACGTCAAGCAGGCTGACATCCACTGCAAAGTCACCCCTGACTGGACCCTCAGCACCCTCATCTGGCCCAACCAGTGAAACTTGAAGACCTGATGACCTTTGATCAAGCTTGATCCCAAATGACTTGGCCCCTTCAAAGTCCTTCAGAAAGTCTCAACTCATGCCTACAAGCTTGACCTACCCCTGGGACTCAAGAGCCTACTTCCAGTCTTCCATGTTTGCCTTCTCAAAAAATACACTCCAGACCCCTTCCCTGGACAGTGACCCAGCTAATCACTGCCTGTCAAAGTTGAGGACAAATACCACTATGAGGTTGACCACATCCTTGACTCCTGACTCGTCTGCAGCTGCCCTCACTATCTTGTCCACTGGAAAGGCTATGGACTCAAGGACAACACCTGGAAACCCTAGAAGAGCCTCACCGGCACCCTTGCCAAGCTCTGAGACTTCCACTGGCAGTACTCCAACAAGCCCTGGAACCCCTAGGGCTAGCACTCACAGACGGCACTAGTGGGTGTAACTCCTGTCTCTGGTTTCATTAGAGATTCAACTCCCACCAAGACCCCTATGTGTTTCTTTGCATACTTACTTCTTCCAATTCTCACAACTTACAAAAGAACCCCAAGCATGACAACAAGATGACTATGAGCAGAACTACGAGTATAAATATCACAGATTAAAAAATGAAAAAAGTTCCAAGAAACCAAGGACTCAGGAGGTGCAGAGCACAGCAACTAGTTGGCCCCCCCATCACTTCCTGTCACCCCACTCCCCCCTACCACCAGCCCCACAATCACCATTGCTATTTCAATCTGGGCTGCCAGCGATGCCAGATGGTCCTTCCACAATGGCAGCGACTCCCCTGTGTTGACCGCCACATCCATCCACAACCCTGGAGCAATCACATTGCACCACCAGTGCTCCGCCAACAGCAAGTCCAGCTGAGCCAGACCGTGGTCCAGCTCCATGGGCAAGTTGAAGGGCATCCAACTGACACCCTCTTGGAGCAGTGCATGGGCTGCCAATGCATTGTTGGGGAGCGACTAGTGCTCCTGGACCCAGCCTACATCAGAGATCAGTCAGAGAGGTAAGAGTAAGTGGATCACTCATGCAGAATCTCCTCATGACATAATGCTGCCTCCACCAACGCCTAATCCCACCACTGAACCACTTCCTGCTCCACTACTTATGCTGCCCTCGCTGTCTGGCCCTCCCCTGGTGCTGCACTCACCACTCTCAACTCCAATTCCACCACCTGGGCCCACAAAGCTGCCAACTCTGTCTCTCACTCCCTCACCACCACCAGCATCATGTCTCAGTCCTGCCAAGCCCTGTCCTGGTCCATTGTCACCGCCATCACCTCGCCCTGCCCCCTCTCCAACTGCTCATAGGCCTCTTGCAGATACCAGCACAGATCAATGGTCGACGCCAGCAGACTTTGCTCCATCATCTCCTGTGGCAGAGGCTGGGGACACGCTAAGATCAGCAAGAAGATGTGGGGCCCCAGGGGACCCACTAGCAACACATCGCCTCGGGGCCTCTTGCTCAGTCCAGCCTCCAGAGACAGGGAGGCCTGCCGCTTGCTGGGCCCCACCTCCAGGACTGGCAATGCCTGGCACTTACCCTTGTCACATGTCAATGCAACCAGTGCCTCCTCAACTCGATGCCTACCCCATAGTAGCCTCACCCTCACTGATGCCAATGCCTCCACCCCTCCATTACCCTCCCCATCCAACACAGAAGTCTTGCCTGGAGGCCTGGACTGGACCACTGCCACCTCCATCATTGCCACTGCCTCCATTGTTGCTGCCGCTGCACACACCTGTCACCCCCACCCAGCTGCCCCAACACCCATTGGAGCTTCCAACCCTGCTCCATTGAGATGCAAACTGCCTACCAGAGTTACAATACAGAACACCGCTCATGCTTTGACTGACATGCTAAGCAAACCGATGAGTCCCAGCACAACCCCACCACCGATGCCTCATACTCACAAGAATTGCCTCAGCGAGCACAAAAGAGACACTAGACACAAGGTCAGTTGAACACAGGTTGAGGCAGACCATGCACTGGACCCTGCATGTGGCACTACACCAATGTTGGTGGCCTGCGGGCTTGACCCACCACCTCAGCAAACTGCTTCGCAGTTACATTTGCCTGAGGGACCCACTGGCCCACCGGAACAGAATGAATGACCCTGGGCTCCAACACCAGCTACAATGACTTGACTGGCAACACCAGAGCCAAGTAAGTCAGCCAGCATGACACCACAATCTCTGGCAGGACATGCAATGGCCCTGCTGCTGAAGAGGACACCTCTGTGCAGCAGTTAGCAAGCAAAACTCTGGAAGTACACCCACTTATGGCCACACCTCGCCTCCACTCAACAATGAACTCAGCAAAGCTCAAACAAGGCCTGGCGCTCCCCATATGCCACCCAGGTGCTGGCACTACTTTCATCAGAGGGGGGAGGAGTAGGAGACAAAGACAACAATGAGGATGACATGAGGAATGAGTGGTTGAAAAATTGGCAAAGTTTTTTTTTTCCTTTTACTTTGCATATGGGACTTCTTGATGGCTGCCAGACTTCAACTTCAACACCAGAAGCAGCACAGCCACCCACAACCTCCATGTGTCTCGAGGGTCTCAACCCTCAAGGGGAGGTGATGTCACAACCTGCTACCAACCTCCAGGACTTAGCCCCAGCCCCAGGACTTCAACCTCCCCAAACTGACCTCCACAACTGTTCTGGGCCTAGACCACTATCTGACCAGCCACCTCAGCAGCCCCCAGCCATCACTGCCTGTCACCGCCACCAGCCACCACCACTCCTGGCATCTCTCTGGCCATCACCACCCACGACTGCCACATCAGCACTGACCCCAGCCATCTCCAACGCTTCCTCAACTGCAGCTGTCACATCAGCGCTGGTGCTGGCAACACCCAGTGCTCCCTCCAGCCAGTGCCAAGACCCCATCATGCATCACAACCACACATCACTATTGATCCGACCTCTGTATGCCATGCCCCACTTCTGCTCACCTGCTCACCTCCTTGCTGCTACATGTCTTTGCGCTTCCAAAGCAAGACTTTCCATGCTGCACGACATGTCTTGACCACCACTGCCACGTTGCACAATCCCTGGGTCTCACTTTGAGCCTCAGTGCCACGACCCGTCACCAAAATCCAGACCTGAGCTCTGTGGCCTACCTACCATACAGTATATAAGTTGTAGAGTAGCAAGTAGTACTCTAGTCTTGATATTGCCGTACTTCCCATTTTGTTTTTCATGTTTTGTCTCTGTCTTGTAGACCCGTGTGTTCCGGTTTCCATTCCTCAACTCTGTCTTGTTTCATATTGTACTCATCTTGTATTGTCTCATTTCTCTTGTCTCTATGTGTCTCATACTCTAATTCTATCTCTGCTTTATTCTCTTCCGCTTAAGTCCCCCTTTTACTCTCATCTCTTGCCTCAGTCTTGACTCATTCCATTTTCTCTTTCCCTTATCTTATCTTGACTCTTTCCTCTTCTGGCTTGTTTAGATCTCCGCATTTCTTGCCTTCAATCCTAGGACTCGCTAAATCCCTGCACTTGCCCCAGCCTTCTACTCAACAACCCTAGGACTCACTCATGCACCAGTGCTTGCTTCATCCTCTCCCCTCATATCTCCAGGATCACGCTTACCCTGGCACTTGTTCTCCACCCCTCTTCCCCATCTATGACACTCATATCCCCGCCTGGTGTTACCGGCAATCCCCTGCTCGCATCTTCAGTCCTGCTTTGGTCTTCTATGCCTTGCACTCTTGACAGTACATTGCATCTGTGGACATTATGCGCACCATGTAAGGAATTTGCTCAGTGGACTGAGCCCCCGTGGTCAGCAGAACCTGACACTCAGGATCAATATTGATGCTTTTGGTGCAAAAGGCAGTTTCCAGTTTGATTAGCTTTTGCTATGACTATAAACAAGTCTCAAGAGCAATCAGTTAAACACATTGGATTAGACCTTAGATCATCTGTGTTCTCACATGGACAACTTTATGTAGCCCTTTCCAGATGCACATCAGGAAGTAGGATTAAAGTGATTTTGTTACCAGACAATACAAATAGGACAACTGCCAATATTGTCTACCAAGAGATTTTAAATGGTTTACAATTGTAGTTTATAAAAGTTTGATTATATTGCATACTTGATAGAAATATATAAACAGACATTGTTATTCAATGGGATTCAGAGCCATAATCAAACAAAGTGAGATTATGGCAGTGCCTTTAGTCACTCAATGAGATTTGGAGCCATGACTGAATGAAGTGAGGTTATGGCAGAGCCTTAGTTACTCAGTGGAATTTGAAGCTATACCTCACTTTGTGAGGTATAGTGGAGGCTGAGTGGCAGGGGGTTTGGGGGCAAAGCCACCAACGAGATACAATATATATAGTTTTCTGTAGATTATCTAAGTGGTGTATGTCAAAAGGAGAAAGTAGAAGTAACAAATGGTAACAGGAGGTCACGTGGTATGGGTGAAGCCCTACAGAAGGCTACCCAAATGAGTAGAGTTTCGTCACACGAGGTTATAGTATTGCAATAGAACTGGTGTAAGTCCTATATTTGTGAAAGCTACAGAGTGTTACAGCTACATTTGACAAAGCACCACATGCAATCGGCCCTCACGTGATTGAGTAGATTATTTTCCTCCCCTGGAGTTCTGCGGCTTCATTCTGAACATCAGTCAGACCAGTTCTCTTCTGGTCTTTGTCTGTCACACCTGCGCGTACCTTGCTGCGACAAGACCACATCAAACACTACGAGTTTTTATATCTAGGGGAGAGACGGGTGCTTTGGTAATCATGAATGAGAAAAGAGATAAGATCAGAAGTCCCCTTGCTCCCCCCCCCCCCCCGGGACACATCACGTGCATGTGTGCGAATTTTTTTGACATTAAGTTCCCACCCAAACACCTCATGTGACCGGTCCGGATAATCAACAAGTCTTGTTGATCATCCGGACCAGTCACGTGACGTGTTCGAGAGTGTTGTCCGCGACTTAGAGTGCTCGAAAAAGTTGAAGTTGACAACTTAGGTACTTACATGAGAATTGTAGACAACGAGACTTATTCTTGAACTTAGGACACAGAAAAAAAAAACAAAAAAACATGAGTTTTGACTAAAATTCGTACACATATCTACAGCATGTAATAGTAATACCAATTGCTACAAAATACAGCGCGTCGTGCCTGCTTGGGGCTTAGTAATGCATGTGGATGGGACAGAGTAATGCATGTGGGTGGGGCAGGGTGGTAGAGGGCCAGACACTGCATGGAGGGCTGAGGAGGTTAGCATAGTAGCTGGTAGAACATAATATAAGACTTACATCTGCTCATGTGGACCAGGATCTTGGGGAGGGCAGCTATGAGAGGCCGTAAGGTCGTGGTACCAGGTCAAGACACAACAATGATTCGGGCAATCAGATTGATTGCCTGGGGTTAATTCAGGCGAAGATTATCTTATCTCGCGTTTCACCCTTCACATACTTCACATCTCTACTGGCCACAATGCTTTGTCTGGCCCTCATTGTTTCAACCGTACATATAACCCTGCGAGCGCGTCAGAGGACCTCGTCGTCTCACTTCGCGCTCGCAGGCAAGTAATGATTTCATTCATTAAATTACGTCGTCTCACTTCGCGCTCGCAGCGCTCGTTACCTTACGTCACGCGTCGCGTTAAGATCCCCTCCCACCATCCCTTTTCCATTCAATTTCATTCTACACTTACTCTACACTTTCTATTTACTTACGCTCATACACTTACTCACGCCAACTCACGTAGTCCCTCGTAGTTAGCTTGAGCTTTCGGCCCCCTTTTCTCTTGCGGCATCGGGATTCCGACGCTCGAGAACTTCCCAGGACTCGAGAAATACAATTTCTTGCCGCAAACACACGGTCAACTTATTAAGCTATTCCTAATTCACTCGTTACGACTTCTCATTATTTCCCAAGTTCAAAACCTCGGCAGCTCTGAATTAATCAACCATCAAAACAACTTGATCCAATGATCGTGGGACTTTGCACGTGATCCACGGGCAGCTCCAGTCCCCCTTCACATCTTATCAATGGCCATCTCTTCATTCTGAGAATCCCTTTTTTGTCGATGATCCACGCTTCTTCTGTACGCGAACCTATCCACCACCGTCACCGTCACCAATGGTGCGATATTAACAACTTCAGCAGCACAAGTCGATCCTCAACACACGACTTCGACTGCGCGCGTAAAATCAAAACCTGCCAACGATGTTCAAACGGCCGCGTCTTCAGTCTTGGGTTCATATTTTGAATTTAAAATATCAAACTCGCAGAATGATGAGTTCACTGGACCTGCAATCTATGACGAGCTCAGCAAGGTATGCTTTTTCTTAGACCTGCAGGTGTACCCTAATCCGATTTCTGCATAGATACTACCATATCGGTCGACTCAGTCCATGTTCTTCTGGCGCAAACTCGGGAGACCCTTTGCTTCGATGCTGGAAGCTGCGGATTACCCAATTTCTTTGCAAATATCCTTTCTTACTTTTGTCTATGCGCGTGTACTCGGAATGATGGGTCCTCTTGAAACTAATTGTCCTGCATCCTACATGACATTTGATGGTAGCCCAGTGGAATTAAGCTGG
>JAGGAQ010006506.1:0-13045 GCA_017657225.1 Termitomyces sp. T69sscA
TTGACTATGAGTCTCCAGGAGCTGTAGTATTGTCAGTTGATACTTCTTGGATGGCAGTAGGCTTTGGAATATTTCAAAAGGATCCAACAGATCCTAAGAAGCACACTTGTGCTAAGCTAGGGTCTATTACTCTGAATGAGAGGGAGGCAAGATTCTCACAGCCAAAGAGAGAGCTGTTTGGACTGATGAGATCCTTGCAAGCCAACAAGTATTGGTTGGTATGATGTAGAAAACTTATGGTGGAGACAGATGCCAAATACTTGAAGGGAATGCTAAGCAACCCAGGAGTAGGCCTCAATGCCACCATTATGAGATGGATTGAGGATGTATTACTCTATCACTTTACCTTGAAGCATGTACCAGGAAAGACCTTCAGTGTAGATGGTTTATCCAAGCATTCCAAGTATCCAGGAGATGAGGAGTATCCACCAGTTGATCAAGAGTTGATGGATGAGCCCAAGTCCATGTTGTTCAAATATCCAGACAAGGACAATCAGGTGCCAGGTTAGGAAAAGTGGGAGCCTTACAACTGGAAGAGTTTGCTGAAGAGATTGATACAAGGGGAGGCTATCTACAATTGGTAGCTACCTGTAACAGACCATCACAGCATAACACGTGCACAGCATGCATGTTGATGCTTATATAGAGATAACATTTTGTATTCACAATGTAACTAGTCTAAATCTGATATTTGGTCTAAATCAGCTACTGCATGATAGACGCAAAATAGTTCTAGCTTCATAACAAACGTTACACCACCACAGTATCAGACTTTGACAAAGAACTCAGCTATGCAGGGATATAAGAGGAAGAGTTGAGGATGGTCATTAGGAACCATTCAACTGGTAGTAATATAGATCCAGTAGTTGTATTAGCTCTATCTAGACCCTTGCTATCAGAAGACTCTAAAGAGGATGAAGAAGAGGACATTTAGACTTATCTAAACCACTGGAAAGGTAGTGAAGGTGAAGACTGGAATAATCTATCTCCACTTGTTAGAAAATGGCTACAAGACCCAGGAATAGAGCCTAAAGACCTAAAAGGATGGGACATAGAAAAGTTCAAGAAGTTTGCTAGACAGTTCTTCTTTGATCAGAAAGGTAGACTGTACAAGCGAAATTTGGAAGAGTGACATAAACTTGTTGTCAATATTGACAGAAGAATGTACATGCTCAAAGCAGCCCATGATGCTTTAGGGCACAGAGGCACTTATGCAACCAAAATGCTAATACAAGAGCAATTGCCTTGGCCAGGGATTGATGGAGATGTACAGTGGTATGTTGGGACTTACTACAACTGTCATATCTGTCAAAAGACAGTATTTAACAGAGAACCTACTGTAACTTACGCTCCATCTATATTCCAGGCAATCCACAGCAACACCATGTACATGACACCAGCCTCTAATGGCTACAAGTACATAGTCCATAGTTGATGTGCCTTGTCATTTCAGATGGAAGGCAGGCCCTTGAGAAAGGAAAACCATAAGACCATTGGTCAATGGTTGTTTGAAGATGTAATCTGTCGCTGGGGCTATATCTCAGAAATTATCACCAATAATACTAGAAAATTCAAGCAGGTTACAGCCTGGCTGGAAAAGAAGTATGGTATTAGAGGTATTACCATCTCACCATACAATTCACCAGCAAATGAGAGGATAGAGAGACCTCACTGGGATGTCAGACAAGCTTTGTTTAAAGCTTGTGAAGACATAATCAAATGGCTCTGGTTCTTCTACCATATAATGTAGAGTGACAGGATAACTATACAGCAAAGATTTGGCTGTTCACCATAATTTATGGTCACTGATGCTCACCCAATAATTCTGTTAGACTTGGCAGAAGCTGCTTGGTTGGTAGAACTACTAGAAAGCCCTTTGACTACAGAGGAATTGATTGGGTATTGTGCTCAGGCTTTAGCGGAAGAGATGAGGGAATGTGTTGGGAAAGACAAACTTCAATGGGCTTTGAAATTTGCAGAGGAACATAAACATTCCATTGAAGACTACAATTTCAAACCTTTGGATTTAGTCTTGGTTAAAAACATGATTACAGAAAGCTCATTCACCATAAAAATGTTACCCTGATTCCATGGTCCTATGGTAGCAATTGCTAAGACCAAAGGAGGTAACTACATCATAGCAGAGCTGGATAGGTCAGTTGAACAAGCACAGGTAGCAGTGTTTTGAGTAATCCCTTACAAAGCTTGTAAAAAGCTAGAGTTGTCAGAAAGCCTTGAGCAATGGGTAGATATTGCCCCAACTAAGCTAAAGAAGCTCAGGGAAAAACTACAGAAGTCAACAGAGGTTATTGAGAAGGATATTACTTTTGAGTCTATATGGTTGCATGAACCAACAGACTCAGAATGGGAGTTGCCAACCAATGATACCAGCATTAAAAAGTGACAAAGTTAAAAAGCTTAGATTAAAAAAGTTTAAAAACTCAATATCACACAAATCTTGGAGCAAATGATATTATATTTGGAGGACACAGGGTTTAGAAAAAGGAGACTAAAGTAGAAAGTTTATGCTATGCAAAGCACAGACAATGCTGGTGCTTACAGTGCTGTGGCTGCCAGTACTGTGAGCATGGAACTATTGAATGCAGCTGCAGAAGGATTGGAAAATTCAATGTTGAAATCGTCAGGCATGGACTAAGAAACAGGACTAGACTAAAAGAGGATATAGGAATGAAGAGGAAAGGGACATATCTGAAAAGGGACATTCAAGGCATTGAGGAGAGATCCCATGTGGTTGGCATCCAGTACCTCCAAATCCTTGTCAAGATGACTAAGACGAGCAACAATAAGCTTATAGATCTGCAAAAAAGTGTTGAGAATATGGAGGTGGTGCTGAGTCACAAGTTCAACAGCAGTGCAATGATTTTGAAGTCCCTTGTGAGGCATTTGTCATGATCTGCTACTGACCTCCGAGACTTGGGCCCAGCCCTGAGACTCCAACCCCCTCAAACCCACCTCCACAACCATCCAAGGCCCAGACCGCTACCTGACCAACCACCTCAGCAACCCCCTGCCATCATTGCCCATCACCACCACCAGCCACCACCACCAGCCACCACTATCACCAGCATCTCCCCAGCCATCACCACTGTGACCGCCACATTAGCGCCGGCTCCAGCTATTCCTGACACTTCCCCAACCACAGCTGCCACATCAGCGCTGGTGCCGGCAACACTCGGCACTCCTCCCCAGCCTGTGCCAAGACCTCCATTATGCATCACAATCATGCATCACCACTGACCTGACCTCCACATGCCACACCCCACTTCTGCTCACCTCCTTGCCACCTCACCACTACATGTCTCTGCGCTCCCAAAGCAAGACCTCCCACGCCACATGACATGTCTCAACCTTCACTGCCGCCTTGTGTGACCCCCAGGTCTCATCTTGAGCCCTGGTGCTGTGACTCATTACCAGGACCCAGGCCTGAGCCCCAGGGCTTACTTGCTGCACAGTATATAAGTTGTAGAGTAGCAAGTAGTACTCTAGTCTTGATATTACTATACTTCTCGCCTTGTTTCTTTGTATTTTGCTTCTGTCTTATAGTCTCACACGTTCCAGTCACACGCTGATCACTGGTCCACAAGCCTGTGCCAGGAAATATGTCAGTACACCTTTTGACACAGCCTGGGCCTTATCAGCGGGTGACAACAATGCCTAGGAGACCAGTAGTGAGTTCAAGGTGTCATAGCTTGAAGTGTTTTTGCAGCTCAGAGATTACTCTTATGATAGCTGGGTGGGATCTCAAAGCTATAGTCATGTCGTCCATGTGGATAAGTATGATAATTTGTACACTGTTGTGGAAGTATACGTATACACATGGGTCAGATGTAATCTACATGAAGTCAAGGCTCACTAGGACTTCATGTAGTTGCTTGTTCTAGAGGTTGGCTCCTTGTTTAAGGCTATATATCCCCTTTTCAAGCTTAGTGCAAGCATTGCCATCACCAGGTCAGTGCTTGATGTCATGTGGAACGTCCTCATGAAAACCCTCTGGGAACTTTATGTAGAGCTCTATGTCAATGACACTGTGCAAGAATGCTGAGGAAATATTGACTGACTTAAAGTGCATGTCTTTGATAGCTGCAAGAGCCAACACTGTCTGCATGGCTGCACAGTGTGTCATTGGTGCAAAAGTCTCATCAAAGTTGACACCAGGGCATTGGCTAAACCTCTGTGCTACAATGCAGGCCTTGAAGCGGTCTATGGCACCATCTGAGAGGTGCTTGACCTTGAAAACCCATCAAGAGCCAATGGCTCACTGCTCTAGAGGTAGGTAGACTGACCACCAAGTTCCATTGTTGTGCAAGGAGTTCAGTTCCTTGCAGATTGCCTTGTGCCATTTTGCTGCATCTGTGCTTGTCATTGCTTCATGATAAGAGCAGGGATTGATATTGTGCATGCACACCTTGTATGCGCTAACTGCATTGGCTCAAATGGCTTCAAACCCACCAAGGTCAGTCCCATGGTCAATGAAAATGCACCCAGCGAGAAGTAAGGCTTTGTCATAACTGGTGTTCAAGATGAGGTTAACTTCTTGCTTTCCATGTTCATCAATGTCTCCTACATTGACATCCCACAGGAGTTGATTTGGGAGTTCTTCAGGGTATGGCGAGGATGCTGGCAGAGGTGGTGGTTTGCATATCAGCAGTGACTCATGGTTTTCTTGGCATTGTATTGCATCATAGTATTCTGCATTGAGGCCACAGGTAGGAAAATGTAGGCATTAGCTTGGTTTGCGTGGTGGTGGTAGTGGTTTTGACTGTTGAGGTATTCATCCAGAGGGTACATTGGTCTTGCATGCTGCAAGTGTTGTTCTCTGTGTTTGCTCCCACCTGTCTGTGAGATATTTCCAATGAATCGGCAACTTCATTGTCACTGCTGATGGGGGTGAGGGGCTTGTTATCATTGAATGAGTGGCAAATTTTGTTGGGTTTTGGAGGGGGTTCTGGTGCTGAAGGGAGTGTTGAAGTCATATGGTTCAAACCACAGTAGGTTATCAAAAACATCTGGTGGTGGTGCTGGTGGCATCTCAGATAGTGTGAGGTTAGGGAAGCAGGACTCATCAAATACAATGTCTCTAGATATCACCACCTTTTTTGTCCTTGGGATGTATACTTTTGATCCAACATGGTTATCAGGGTATCCAATAAATATCCCAGCCATAGTGTGACCTTGCAGTCCCTTCCAATTATTGCACTCAACAAGAACATATGCTGCACAGCCAAAGACTTGCAAATGTCCAACACATGGTTTTTGGCCCTTGAAGGCTTCAAATGGGGTAATGTTGTGTGCAAGAGCAGAGGTTGGACAATGATTATGTACATGTCTGTAAGTACTCAGTGCATATGTCCAGAAACTTTCTGGTAAGTTAGCACCCATGAGCATGGATGTGGTGGCTTCTTCAATTGTTCTGTTCATGCGTTTAGCCACCTTGTTCTGTTGTAGTGTGGCAGTGTTGGTGAATTTGATGCATATGCCCTCGGATTTACAGTAGTTGAGGAAAGCGCTAGATGTGTACTTGCTGTCTTCCCTGTTTGCTTCTCAACCTGAGCTTTATAGACCTTGAAAGCTAATGTGGCATTGCTTTTCTTGACCATATTGTACACTTCCATCTATTGTGTCACATCATCTGTGAAGGTGATCCACCATCTTTGGTTGGACTGGTGTTCACCAACTTGCATTGGGCCATGAACATCACTGAATATTTGCTCAAGTGCTACGGTTGCTCAGTCCACAGTGCATGGAAAGGGTGCATGCTGTTGCTTGCCCTGTAAGCATGATTCACAAATGTACAGTAGAGGTGCACTTGAGAAATCTGCAAGTCCTTGGTGAGTTCTTGTCTGATTAGCTGCTCTATCCTGTCAGCTCCAAGATGGCACATTCTCTTGTGCAAGAGTGTTCAATCAACTTTTGGGGCTGATGTTGGACCTGCGTATGTTACATTTGCAACATGCATAGATGGGGGCACAACAGTTTCTTCATTGAGGTATGATGCTAAGTCCTTACTAATTGTGGCAGAGAATAAGAGCTCATTCTCAGTGGTAAATAGAACCTTCTGTCCACTAAAGACTGTGATGACTCCTGAGTTTGTGACAAGAGAAGTGATGGAAAGCAAATTGTTGGCAAGCTGAGGTATGCAAAGAACATTGGAGAAGATAACATCATCAAGCTGATGTCCTTGTCGATCTGTCCCTCTAGGCCCAAACTTCACTGACCCCTTTCCTACTGAATACACAGTCATGCCATTTGCAACATGTATTAGTATCTGCCAAGGCTTGTAAGTACCTGGCATAAACCACTCACAATGTGGTGTTATAGAACTTGCAGTTCCCAAGTCTGTGTTCCACAAGGAGTCAGATGGGTCAGGGGGAAAGTCAAGTGATCAATAGACTGCTGATTTGGCTTTGATGGCAGGGCCATCACATTCTTCCTCAGTTTTGGCTGGGTCAACTGTAGCAGTGTCAGCTCTTGCCCCAGCATTGCCGCTACAATGTCCACCACACTTCCTTTGCTGCTTAGAGTCAGAGTCTTTCTTTTGGGGGTTGGGGAGTGCATGTGCTGCCTGGAGCATGTGGCACTCTGTTTCCTTATGTGGTCCATCACAGATGTAGCATGTGATGGATTAAGCAGCAGTGGCAATGGCGATGGCAGCAGCAGCAGCAGCAGCATCTGCAGCTGTGACTGCACATTAAGTCTCTTCAGTGCAGAAGGCTGTTTTGACTGCTTTCATATTGAGGTTGTTGAGCATCAGGACTGAGGAAATGAAGGATGCATATCTTTCATGAGGAAGGCAGCAGAACATGGCATTGAGCATAGTTCATTGTCAAGCATTTCTAATGTGTAGACAGGCTTCACTTCTCCACTAGGGCCAATGAGAAGTGGAGGCAGAGTGCATGGATGTGTTGCATGGTACCTTTGATGCAAGTACATACTTGCATGAGGGCTGTGTTGTTGCATAGCCAAATATTGAAAGGGTCACTTAGAGAGTTGAAGTGGGTGTTCAGAGCTGATTCTGAATGGATCTCCTGGAGCATCTTCCACATCTCTGCTGGTTTGTCTTGGATCATGTTGACATGAAACTTATTCCCTTCATCCAGTCCTCCATAAATCTCTCCTGCAGCATGTTCACTCCACAATATATAAGAGTTCCATATTTTCACAGAATTTTGGTTTTGGGAGTTCAAAGTGGGTGCTGACTCATCACCAGTTACAATTCATGAGGTGCTGACTGACATCAGGCACATGAACATGTATTTCTCCCATTTGGTATACTGAATGCTCCCAAGTAATTTTGAAGTCAAAGTCAGATTGATGCTGTCCATAACTGATAGTGATCTCGGCATTGTCAGGCATGGGAGAAGGTGTGTGTGGGTGTTTCTTTTGGTAGAGGAATCGGGACAATACTACCATGTTCAGGAACAGAGTGGGAAATGGTTCTTTTTTCAGTGTTAATTTGCAGGGGCTTGGGGCCATAACTTGTTGCAGCAAGTCTTATGCAGCGGACACAAACTGAGACTGGAGAAGAGAACAAGTCTGATAAAGGACAAAAGCTGGAGTTCTGTAGGATCAGAATGAGTTGTATTAATGTACTTGTGTAATTACATACCTGGAGTTTTGTATGATCAGAATGAGAAATACAGAACTCCTGGAGGAAAATGATATACTGAGGTCACATGAGAACCAAATAGGTGAATGGAGTGTGTGGGAGTGCTCCATCAATATAGTTGTAGCAGAACTCACCTATCTCTATTAGAACAGTGGGAGAAAAAGATATTTTGACCAAGGAACTTGGCAGCAGCAATCAAGCAGAAACAGTGGCCTTGCTTTGTCTGTGTTGATGTTGGCACCCACATCTAGCCACCATCCAAACTGCTCCAGCCCTACTCAGCTCCCCTCCTGTCTTGGCATCATCATCTGACAGATCAGCTAGTCTTTATACCCACTCTACTTGTCAGCAAGCCTTCATACCATTGGCTGGCTTACTCATGCTGATTGTTGCTTACTCATTAGTGCTTAGTACATACCAGCCCTATTAGTCAATATGTCATAGTCATAGTGTGTCCAATGTAGTATATAAGCAAGACTAGGGGATGGAACATCCCCAGTCCTAGCAATAGTGTTGCTTCTTTGTCTATACATTAGCATAACTGTAACCTCCTCAGTGATGACCTCGCCCTCTAGTCTCATCTTGCTCTGCCCCTTGTCAGCAGCTCACCCCTTGCCTGCCAGTGCTCGGCACTGTGCCTGCTTATTGCTTGCTGCCATTTGGGTGGTGAACCTGAGTGGTAGACTGGCCCACTTGGCCTTCCATGATGGAGCCTCCCCTTACATTGACAACATCAGCCTGACACATCTCTTCCCTCAACCACTAACTCCTCATCCTTGTATGTGGGCCCTACCATTGCAAAATAATGTCTCTGACCCCCAACAACTATGGAGATAGGAAGGACAGAAGGTGGAGTATGAGAGGGCAGCTGAAAGAGGGCCAAGAAGTGTGTTTAGCCAGAGGGCTAAACCATTCCTTTGGGGCAGGGTCTGGAGATGCCAAGATCATGTCAGCACCCTCAGATACATGAGAAAGCAGTGGAATTATGTGAACTATTCTTGGTCTATGCATGCTGATGGAGGTATAAAAGGGAGAGGATTTGAGAGACTGAGGATAAGGAGCAGACTGCTTAGGCTCAAGAGCAAATGTATTAGCTTCAGAATGTCTTGGAGGCAATAGTAGTTACATTTGAATTCAATTGTAGTCATTCAAATCAGTTTGAATAAAGGCACTTTTAGAATCAAAATAAACTATTATATTTTAGTGATCAAAAGTGTGTGTGCATGCAGCTGAGTCCAACACAACTTTTGTAAAAAAAGCTGACATAAATCTAATCAGATAATCTCTCTGATAAGATTAATCAAGCCCATTTTGCAATAAGGCAATGCTAAAATGGAATGTGCAATAAACTGATAAATAAGTGTGAAACAAGAATTTGTTTGTGATAGGAGGAACCTCACAAGGTCTCCATGCGCAGAACACTGCTGGCACCCAATTGTGTTTCCTTGGAAAAAAGTGAAGAGGAAACCTGTTATGCCATTACTAATGTGTCAATTTCTGATGGGAAAAGTAATTGAACAAAGAAAATCTGCCTTTTTTTATGGTAAAAAGCAGGTCAAGAAACAGATGACAGGTTTCTTTGATTCTTTTTCCATCAAAAACATATTCTGGCCCCAGGAGTGGAAGCAGTGGGCCTACCTACTGTGTAGTATATAAGTCGTAGAGTAGTAAGTAGTACTCTAGTCTTGATATTACCATAACTCCCATACTATTCATTGTGTTTCGTCTCTGTCTCGTCTTCTTGTGTGCTTCTGGTCTCATTATTTCCACTTTGCTTCATTTTTTATCGTACTCACCTCATATCATCTCCTTGCATCATCTCTACTCGTCTCTTACTCTAATTCCACTCTGTTTTGCTTCTTCTCTCTCTTGTTCTCTTGTCTCTTCTGTCTCTGGTTCCCCATCTTGACTTGTCCTGCTCCCTTTCCCTTCATCTTATCTCGACCCTTTCCCCTTTCAGCTCACTTGATCTCCACATTTCTGTTTCCATCCCCAGGACTCACTAAGTCCCCATACCTGTCATCTCTTTAAAATCCCAGGACTCGCTTGTGCACCGGCGCTTGCTTGTTCCACCCTCTTGTATCCCTGGGACTCATGCCTACCCCCCGGCACTCGTTCTCCACCCCCCCAGCACTCGCCCACTCATCCGGCGCTACCAGCACTCCCCAGCACACCTCTCCCACCCCACTTTGGCCTCCTATGCCTCGCACCCTACTAGTGCTCTGCATCCGTGGACATGGTGATCACCATGTAAGGTATTCACCCAGTGGACTGAGCCCCCATGGTCAGTGGAACCTGACACCAGGGATAGGCACAAGTTCTGGAGAGGCAAGAGAATGGAACGAGCAGGCGCTGATGCATGAGCGAGTCCCAGGGATTAATGAATAAAGAGTTGGGTGAGCATGGAGACTTGGCAAGTCCCAAAGATGGAAGTGAGAAGAGCGGAGATCAAGCAGGGAAAAGAGTCAAGATAAGATAAAGGAAAGTGGAAACAGAACAAGTCGAGACTTGAGGCAGGAGACAAAAGAGGCCAAGAGAGCTTAGAGATCAACAAGGAGAGGAAGAGTAAAGCAGAGATGGAATTAGAGTAAGAGACGAGTAGAGACGACAAATAGGAGAAGATACGAGACAAGTATGATAATAAATGAAGCAGAGTCAAAAAACTGAGACCGCAACACACGAGACTACGAGACATATAAGAGGTACAGTAATATCAAGACTAGAGTGCTACTTGCATCTCTATAACTTATATACTGTGCAGTAAGTAGGCTCTGGGGCTCAGGCCCAGGTCCTGATGGTGAGTCGCAGTGCTGGGGCTCAGGGCAAGACCTGGGGATTGTGCAAGGCAGCCGGAAGCAGAGTGTGGTGTGTGGAGGTCAGGTCAGCAGTGATGCATAATTGTGATGCATGATGGAAGTCTTGGTATGGGCTAGGGGAGTGCTGGGTGTTGCTGGTGCTGGCACTGATGTAGCAGCTGCAGTTGGGGAAGTGCGGGGATAGCCGGAGCTGGTACTGATGTGGCAGTCATAGGCAGTGTGATAGCTGGGACTGGTCCTGATGTGGCAATCATGGCGATGATGGCCAGAGGGGTGCCGGTAGTGGCAGTGGCTGGTGGCGGTGATGGGCAGTGATGGCTAGGAGTGTCAGGTTCCACTGACCATGGGGGCTCAGTCCACTGAGCAAGTACCTTATGTGGTGATCACTGTCCACAGATGCAGAGTACCGGTAGGGCGCGAGGTGTAGGAGACTGAAGCAGGGCAGAAGAGGTGTGTAGGGGAGTGCCAGTAACGCCGGAAGAGGGGGCAAATGCCAGAGTGGGTGGAGGATGAGTGCTGGGGGGTAGTTGTGAGTCCCAGAGATACAGGAGAGCGGAACAAGTGAGTGCCGATGTGCGAGCAAGTTTCGGGGTTCAAGGAGATGACAAGCGTGGAGACTTAGCAAGTCTCAGGGATGGAAACAGAGGCGTGGAGATCAAGTGAGCCAAAAGGGGAAAGGGTCGAGATAAGATAAAGGGAGAGGAAACAGATTAAGTTGAGATGAGGAGTCAGAGACAGAAGAGCCAAGAGAACTTAGAGTAGAGAGGAAGAGAAGAAGCAAGTAGAATGGATTAGAGTACAAGACGAGTAGAGACAAGGCGAAGAGACGATACGAGGCGAGTACAATAAGAAAAAGAAATAAGTAGAAATGATGGGACTGGAATGCGTGAGAAAACAAGACAGAGACAAGAACACAATGAAACAGTACGGAGCTACGGTAATATCAAGACTAGAGTACTACTTACTACTCTACAACTTATATACTATGCAGTAAGTAAGCCCTGAGGCTCAGGCCTGGGCTCCAGTGGTGGGTCGTGGCACCGGGGCTTGGGGTGAGACCTGGGGGCCGTGCAGAGTGGGATGAGGTTGAGACATGTCGTGTGGCACGGAGGTCTTGTACTGAGAATGCAGAGACACATGGTGGTGGGGCGGTGAGGAGGGAGCGGGAGTGGGGTGTGGCATGCAGAGGTTGGGTTGGTGGTGATGCATGATCATGATGCATGATGGAGGTCTCGGCATGGGCTGGGGGGTGATGGGTGTCACCGGTGCTGGCGCTGATGTGGCAGCTATGGGGGTGTGATAGCTGAGATCAGCGCTGATGTGGCGGTCACAGCGGTGATGGCCAGGGGATGCTGCAAGTGGCGGTGGTTGGTGGCAGTGATGGGCAGTGATGGGCGGTGATGGCCAGGGGCTGCTGAAGGGGTTGGCCGGGTAGCGGTCCGGGCCCGGGGCGGTTGTGGAGGTTGTTTTGGGGAGGGTTGTAGTTCCAGAGCTGGGGCTAAGTCCCAGGGGTCGGTAGCAGATCGTGACAGTCAACCTTGTAGTGGTATTCATCTTTGACTTTGATGGGCAGCAGTCAGTTGGGTCGCTGTCCAGGGAAGGGGTCCAGGGCATATTTTTTGAGGAGGCAAACATGGAAGACCAGGTGTAGGCCCTTGAGTCCTGGGGGTAGGTCAAGCTTGTAAGCGTGGATCAAGACTTTCCAGAGGATCAAGCCAGAGAACCTTGAAGGGGCCAAGGCATTTGTGATTGAGCTTGATGAAGGGTCGCCAGGTCTTCAAGTCGCGCTGGTTGAGCCAGACAAGGGTGCCAGGGGTTCAGTTGGGGATCACTTCATGGCAGGTGTTGGCGTGCTTGGCGGAAGTCCTGGGCAACTTTGTGGGCTATGTGAGAGGGGATGTCTCTAAGGAAGAGGGTGAGCTGGGGGTTGTAACCTTTATTAGTGTAGAAAAGTGACACTCCAGTGGCAGAATGGAGGGTTTGTTGTAGGTGAACTCTGCCAGGAGTAGTTCCATGTGCCAGTTGTTCTCTAAGTAGTTGACGTAGAGGCAGAGGTACTGCTCCAGGATCTGGTTCACTCGTTCAGTCTAGCCATTGGTCTCTGGGTGATAAGCAGTGGAGAGGTTAGTTTTAATTTTGAGTGCCTTACACAGGAATGCCAGAACTGGGAGACAAACAGGGGGCCGGAGTCAGATATGATGTTGTTTGGAAGTCCATGCTTGGAGAATATGTGTTCAAAGAATAGTTTGGCAAACTTCAGAGTGTTGTCGGTGGTGTGGCAGGAGATGAAGATTGCTTGTTTGATGAGGTGGCAGACGACAACAGGGATGGCGTCAAAGCCCTCTGACTCAAAGAGTTCAACAATGTGGTTCATTGAGATGGAAGACCAGGGACAGTGACCAACAGGGAGTGGCTTGAGAAGGCCATAGGGGCGGTGGCAGGGAACCTTGGCCTGGAGGCACAACTCACAAGCCTGGACATACCACGTGATGTTCTTCTTTATACCTGGCCAAAAGTAAGTCCGAGAGATGAGTTGAAGGGTCTTACAAATCCCAGGATGCCCATGAAGCTTGTGGTTGTGGTGTTGGCACAGGATGTCCAG
>JAGGAQ010006507.1:0-13021 GCA_017657225.1 Termitomyces sp. T69sscA
TCAGAAGGAGAATCATTGTGTTTATGTGCTTTTTTCGCCATGGTCTTGATGATATATTGGGCTAGCGGGGACGAGATCTTGCGAGCCAAGTCTAATGCGCAAGTGTGCGGGTTGAGGAAGACGGTTTTCTGCTGTTTGTCCTGTTGCTCGCTTAATTTATGATGGAAGTCCCTCTGTATCATATAGGGATATAAGCAGAGCCCATAAAGCAATGACTGAGTATACTAGCATATGTCCAGATGAAGACTTTGGATGGCGTACGACGGAGACCATGGGACAGGACTAACAGGGAAACTTGCCGGCAAGTTTGACAGCTACGCGGCCTAGGATGGCACAAGCATGAGCTGCCATATGATCGAAAAGTATTGCAAGGGCAGGACCATCAACAGTGTCAGAAAAAACCCTGATGTCATAGTATCAATTCAACTTGAATTAGGTCAGATCAGGCTGCCAAAGTCTTCTTTGTTGAAGTTAAAATAAGGTTTTCATGGAAGCAGGAGAAGGAACCATAAACAGATATCAGAAGAAGACAATCCCAGGTTAAATCAGTTGAAGAATCGGGCCTGATTCCGAGATCTAGAAAGTCGAGATTTGCCAAACCGGCTATTACCGAAGCGCAAGAGCGCAGCAAGATTGATCGGGTGTAATGAGCTGTTACTGAAAACAAAGGTGATATAGAAAGGAGTAACATATAAGTACCAAAAGTCGGAGAGCTCAAACAAGCCTTGCTCGAATGGAAGCACATGCTCTGCCACCCATCGGAGACATTTGTAGCGACCGTGACCACTTATCTTTCCTTTCCCACATTCTTATCAACCCTATATCTTGGTACCTGCCCGCAAATCACTTGATTGGGTCTATTGTCCTTTCACAGTATAAAAACCCTACGTACATACACAGTACGACAGTCAGTCCAATATCAGAGTTTGCAACCGTTCTCTCTGAGTGTAAGACTTCTCGTGTGACCTCACCGTGACTTCACGCTGTGGTTACAGATATCCGACACGGAAAAACAAGATGAACTTGTGCTGTTTTTTTTTGACCACATTTCTCATTCGATTGAATGGAGGTGCATGTATGTAGCTGAAGGGTCCCCGCATTTTGGACCTCGGTTGACTTTCCGTTTGCAGTGTTTTAACGCCTCAAGGCCTTGAGTCAAGGTTAAGCTGCGCTAAACGGACACGTCAGACTTTGCATAAGATTGCGACAAAGGCTGGTGGATGATTGGGTCCGAGACCAAAATGCTAGGGAAGAAGCGTGATACGACATAGGCCAGAGGACAAGGGAAGGTTGAGACGCAGTGTGTCCTTCGTAACTACTGGTGAGATAATTTGTTCATTGAAGGCCATAGTCAAAGTCTATTGTGCACAGATCCTTGCACAAATCCTCCTACTGGGCGGGATGCCATCGGCGCCACCCTCACGGGCGCCTCCTTCTCCGTGCGCGCACGCGGTATCATAAACGCCACGGGTCCCTTCACTGACGCGCTCCTCACAATGAACGACCCAACACACACTCCATTGTACAGTCATCGAACGGGATCCACATCGCGCTCCCAACTCCCCGTGATCCCTTGCCGAACCCACGGGCCAAGACTGGCCTCTCCATGGCACGCGCCTCGGCCCGCAATACCCCAGTTCGTCCTCCCTCTTCCCCCTCCCTCCCACACTTCCACCAACACCCCCCAGTCATCGACGCAGAACTACGCTATGCGCTCACACACGAATACGCATAATCCGCAACAGACGTCCTCGCGCGGCGCACGCGCCTCGCCTTCCTCAACGTGCACGCCGCGCTCGCCGCCCTCCGACGCGCCGTCTGCATCATGACCGCGGAGCTCGGGTGGTCCCGCACCGAGCGCGTGCGGGAGATCGACGCCGCCGTCGCGTTCTTCAAGTCCATGGGCCTCCCCACGGAGGACGCACGGCCCGCGCACCTGGAGCCGCTCCCGCGCGGCACCGCAGAGAAGGCGTGGCATCGGTCCATGGCGAGCTGTGGCGTGGATTCGGACTTGTGAGTGGGAGTGGTGGCCCGGACGCGCAGCATGTGGGGAGGGAGACGCGCTCCGCGCACGGTCGTGGACAGGCAGGCGGAGGCGGTTATTGACCCCGCGATGTTGTAGGTGCATGAGGGCGTCACGGAGAGGGATTTCGTGTATGTGACCTTAGGAGGCGGGATTGGCGAAGAGCGCCGGGCTGGATTCCGAGGTAACGCGACGAGGGTCCGGGCTCCCTCGTGGCATTCGTGCACGTGTGAACAGAACTCTGGATGCTCTGGGTGGTCTGATGCGTGGGCGACGCGCTGTCCGTGCAGGAGCAGCCCGAGGCCCACGCCGAGCCTGAAGCGCGCGCCTGTGTCTGCGAGTCAGCCGTCACCAATGAAGCGGGCTGTGACACCCTCCGCGCGTGCATCTAGCTCTAGCTCTGGGTCGGAGTCGGCAACTACTGGGCGAGAGTCGGAGATGGTCGCTGTCCCGCTCGATCTGAGCATGTGCGGCGATGGGAACCCATCAATGTTAGTTTTGAGCCTGGTCGGGGTGGTCGGCTGGGTCTTTGGGCGGCGCGCGCCCGTTGGGAACGCGGAGCCTGAGCGGCGGGAGTATGTAGGCCGCGGGGTGGCGGGGCCGGTGGTGAAATGTATTACCTAGAGGGAATTGAGGACGGCGAGGACGAGCCAGACGGCAGAGAGGGCTTTTTGGGCGGGGATGTTGGGGTTGAAGATGTTGCGGTCCACAGCGAAAACGATGGCAAGGGTGGTGAACGTATTGAGGGTCGCGTACAGCGCAGGCAGGGTGTCAGTGAGCAGCCCATAGGACAGGATGAGGAGCATGAGAAACTGGGCGAATCAGAGGGGCCCGACGAAGGAGTTTGTTTGTATCAAGGAATGGAATGGGGACAAGACGAGAATTGAGCTTACTTCGTGCGGTTACCATGGACTGGGACACGAGAGAGATGACCCACGATGCCTGGAATATAATTAGCGCTGAATAAACACCGCAGCACCCGGACCCACAGCGACAAGCGGTATAGTCAGGAGAAAGAAATAGCTGCGCAGGAGCGCCGGGGGCAGCGAATCATTGTAAGTATATTGCGCAGAGACTACGGGCATTCGTGACATGGTTTGCAGCCAGGGGCAGCTCCAGCGATACAACGTTATTCCAGCGCTTCAGGACATCAAGCAGACCCGGGCCGCCGAATCCTAAAAGCCCGTTGCTAAAATATGAGGACGCGCTCATACGGAGCAGCCTTCTCTTCGCGCCATGTCGTCTATTCTCCGCAGACCAAGGTAATGCTACACTTTGAATTCTGGTCAAATCGCTGCAGTTGCTTACTCGACCTGCCTCGGGTTCTTCCGTTATGTATCTTCTCACTGCCTCAATGTTGTGACAATTGGAATGAGAAAAGCTCGACATATTTAGTAATTAAGGTCGGACAAATAATAACAGGTGTACTCGGGACAACTGTTCCTTTATCATTATCGTCCATCTTGCTTGCAATCTATCGCTTTACTGCTCATTGAATATGTCTACTACCCAGAACTACAAGCCTTCCTCGAAGAAGCAACGGTTCCTTCGATGGATGCGCTCAGTGATTCCTAAAGGTCGTGCTTTCTTGCGTGGGGGTACTCAAGTCAGTGCCCCTACGGCACCTCCCCCTGTTCCTCTCTTGGAGAATCATTCTGGCTCTGCTCACGCAAACAATCCTGAGCATGCCTCGTCAAATCAGGTTCCATCCATCCCAGACTCTATGGGTGCTGGTAAGCATGTCTGTAATCATAGTCACTCAGGCATCTGAATCCGTGATTCAGCTCCCACCCAGTTATCTCCGTTCGTTGCACAAACAAGTGCTTCATCTGGTGAGTAATCATGCAATCATCACTTATTGTGAAGATCACACACTCTAGGATTAACTACTGAAGACCCTCCTCAACTTACTGGCTCTTTGACTTCCGACAACAACAATTGTGAGTCATTTATCAAAGAAGTGACTAAGAACTGCCATACGGACATCATTCCAATGACAGCCAATATTATTACTTCCATCAGTCCGGCAATTGCTTCAATCAACATGGATACAATTGGTGAGAATTGTTTCATTTCATTGATTATGTCAGGTTCGAACAGTTGGAAGGATCCACTGCTGGCGCTCAGATGGAGGTGGTTACAACTCAGACTGAAGCAACTGGTAAGTGATCACAAACTAAAAAAATCTACCTTCATGTGTCTTACAACTCCATTGTTAATCGAAGGCAATACAGGTTAGTATCTAGTCCATTGACTTGAATGTCTTTTAAAGGGACCACATATCATGTAGATTTTTCTCAGGCTACTATTTCTTTGGCTGCTGCCAATGTGAAAAGAGTCCATCTTAGTAAGTTATTTACTTTTTTAACAGCTGGTTTTTAGCCTTTTCTTTACCAAACATGTCAGATAAATTAAAGCTCAAAAATGGATTCAGAACAGTTTGGCAAGGTCTCCAGTTTTTATCAAATAAAGCTGAGCCAATATTGGATGGAACACCTTTTCAAATTCCCTTCAGTATATTCAATATTCTTGTTGAGCTTGAAAATGTGTGATTTCTTTCTTTGACTATGGAACATTAACTGACAATTTTATTATAGGCTGTTAGTGACAATGATGAGGAATTACATGCTTTAATGATCAGAATTAACAATCATCTGGTTACTGTTTGTGAAAACTTGATTGGTACAGATGATACAAATTTAGATCATTTGATTGAAAACTTTGCTGGGTATGGATGATATCATTGTGCATTTTCCAAGTCTAATGTTGGACAGCAAACTTCTGAAACATTTACATCAAGTTGAATGGATGTCTAAAAAAGCAACATGGAAGAAACTTCTGGAGAATGTAGATGACAAGTCAAACATAAATGCTATCTGCAAATGCATTGATGAAGAACTACAAGATTTTCAGGTATGATTGATTGTATTTAGAATTGAAAGTTTTTAATTAGTTTTTTAAGAATCAACTACTATTAAAGATTGATCAGAATATGTCTAAATTGCAAAAATCACTTGATGTAAGTCATGTGGAAAAGCTTTTACTTAATTTTAAATTAATATGGAATTTAGCAATTGCAATTGGACAGTTGGCCTTATGCTGAAAAAGCTATCCATGATACTCATCAGGATAATATTCCAACATTGATTCGTCAGTCTTGCACATCAGGAACACGTGTTAAAATTCTGGAACAAATCTGCAATTGGGCTCAAAATTCATCATTGAATAGTCCACAAGTCTTCTGGCTAACTGGTCATGGAGGATCAGGAAAATCTACCATTGCTTATACCATAGCTCAAAAGTTCAAACAGGGTGATGGTGTATTGAATACTTTCAAAGCCAGTTTTTTCTGCTCTCGGCAATTTGAAGAGACAAGGCAACAGAAGAATATCATTCCTACTCTTGTTCATCAGCTTGCTTATCATTTAAAACGTTTTGCTAAAGCTTTGCCAGCCATAAGTAAAGAGTCAGCTGATAAGCAATTGGAGCAACAGATGCAAGACCTTTTGGTAGAGCCTTGGAAAAGAGCTGGTTTTAGTTCGTCTTTAAATCTACTATATCTGATTGTTATTGATGCCTTGGATGAAATTGATCAAAAAAAAGGCCTGGAATTTCTTCAGAAATTGCTTTTGACTATTAAAGAAGGACATCTGTTTGGTCTAAAGTTTCTTGTTACAAGCCGACCAGATCCTCAACTTGAGCAATTATGTGAATCTTTTCCATCTGACTCAGTCTGCTATCTTCATCATGTTTCTAATGAAGAGGCTGATGCAGATATTATGGCATATTTAAATGCTGAACTTCCGGTATTCCAAAATACACCTGAAATGAGAAAGCTTGGAGACAAAGTCAATGGACTCTTTATTTATGCTTCTACAGCAGCAAAATATATATCAACAGGTACTCCAGAAGAACAACATATTATAATGAGAACATTACTTGACTCTACTTATGAAATGACATCCTCTGATCCAAGTTTGTTGATTAATGATTTCTATGAAACAATATTATCTGAAGCATTGAGTGGAGGTCCAGAAATGTTTTTTGCAGATCGCTTAGAAATTCTGCATATAATTCTTTGTACTGAAGAGCCTATATCCAGCTTTGTTGCAGCAGGACTTCATTCTAAAGCTGATACAAATAGATTAATACTTGTGAAGCAAGCAGCTGATCTTGTGAAAAAGCTCCATGCTGTTCTTTACATCAAGAATGATTGTATTTTCTGGTATCATGCTTCATTTCCAGAATTTATTTTTCAGCAAAAACAATCCTCCATAATCAGTCTAAAATTTGCAAATAAGTCTTCAACTGTTGATAGAGACTTTTCTTGCAATATGGCAAAACATCATGCTCTTCTCACTTTTCACTGTCTGAGAATTATGAGGAAAGATTTGCATTTTGATATGTGCAATATGCCATCATCATTTCTATTAGATTCAGAAGTGGTTGATCTGGATAATATAGTCAAAGAAAATATCTCAGGAGTGCTTCAATATGCTTGTCAGCATTGGGCTGGACATATGATGAAAGCTGCAGTTGATAAGTACCAGATTTTTCAAGATGATGTAGAAAAATTTCTTGAAATCCAAGTGCTCTTTTGGATAGAAACTATGAATCTACTCAAGACATCAAAGAAGTGCCACCTTATGCTTCAAGCATGTGGTAGCATATTAAAAGTAAGAACTCTCACTCACAATAATTTTATCCAGTAATTGATGTGACTGAATTAAATAATAATGGCAATTTATGTCTCATTGAAAAAATAAATGAAGCAGCTAATTTTGCTGCTCACTTTGCTACAAGCTCAGCAGCCTTGTCAACACCACATTTGTACATTTCAGCTTTAGCAACATGGCTAGAGAATAGCATGTTATCACAAACTTGGAAGAAAAGATTTGGTGGACTTCCATCTGTTACAAGCAATACAAAATTCACACTTCCAAAAACCTATATAATTGAGGAGGGTGGGGTATTTTGTATTGCATTTTCACCTGATGGCAAGTACATTGTATCAGGCTCAGGTAATCAATACATTCGAGTGTGGAATGCCTTTGGTGGTTCACAGATGCAGGAATTGAATGGTCACACTGGCTGGGTCAGTTCTGTTGCATTTTCACCTGATGGCAAGCACATTGCATCAGGCTCATATGATCGATCTGTGAGAGTGTGGGATGCCTCTAGTGGTGCACAGTTGCAGGAGTTGAATGGTCACACTCACTGGGTCACTTCTGTTGCATTTTCACCTGATGGCAAGCACATTGCATCAGGCTCATATGATCGATCTGTGAGAGTGTGGGATGCCTCTAGTGGTGCACAGTTGCAGGAGTTGAATGGTCACACTGACTGTGTCACTTCTGTTGCATTTTCACCTGATGGCAAGCACATTGCATCAGGCTCATATGATCGATCTATGAGAGTGTGGGATGCTTCTAGTGGTGCACAGTTGAAGAGATTACAGTGGATCAATTGTATTGAATTTTCACCAGAAAACAACCATATTGTTTCAAGTTCAAGAAGTTCAAATGATTGGTTTATCCAAAAACTTCACTTTGGGTGGTGGATTGTATCACTGGCTACTCAGCAACGACTCATGTGGGTTCCTGATCATATTTGTCATGCATTATACCACTCATGTACTACTCTGATTATTTCACATTATGATCCTTGTCATATTGACTTTGCATCTTGCAAATTTGGAGACAAATGGGCACAATGCTATTACTCAGCAGAAAGAATGATTCAAATATAATCATTTACTCTTACTTGTATATATAATATATTTTATTGCTTTTGGAATATAATAATGCTCCTATAACAAATAAATTTTTGAGATATTTATTGATTTGTGGCAGAGGCACTTTGCTTTTATATGTTTTTCTACAATACTGATTTCAATGGTATATATATTGATCCAGCAGTTCCTTGTGCTTGCTTGCACACAATAAAATCAACTCAATTGGTTGATTGACTATGTATATATAATAAAACGAGACAACAGACATAGGAATTCTTCAACTCATCAGCAGATTGGCTAACAAGCAGGGTTTTACAAAGCCATCCCATTTACAATTAGCTGACTTTGAAAAATTAAGTTGAGTTTCAGATCCAAGCTCATTGTGCATTTTGGCTCCTCAACACTTCTGTAAGTTGACTTGGTAATTCAATAGTGTTTGCCCTCATTCATTCTTTATGGTGATATATGATTCTCCAATCAATAAAAACACTTTGCTTTGGACAATACTTCTGTAAATGTAAGCACTTTTATGCTTGTGTAAGTCTACTTAAATGTCAAGTTAATTCACCTCTGTTTTATTCATTTGTGTATCCACTTCTTTATTGAATCAATACTTGCTGATTAGTGATTGCATATTGTAGTGTAAAAATAGCAGCCCTTCCCTAACAGATACCAAACTGCAAATTGAGGCTTTAACTAGATGAGGTGAGATTGAGGCTAAATCTAAGCCTCAAGTTCTTCAACCAAGGTTTTCACTGAACAAAATCAGGTTGAGGATGGATTTAAGTTTTGAGCTAATCAGTCAGTCATTCAAACATTCAACTATTTAAATCATATACTTTGTAGATTTGAAACTATTAATAATATATATATATATATATATCAAGTTGATTGTATCAAAGTATTCTAAGACTTGAATTGGCTCAATCAGGACCTAACCTCACTTGTACTAAAAATACTCAATCCCATCAAGTTCATTGATGTTGACTATGATTGACACTTTTCTATACCAATAGTCATACAACTGCTCATTACAAGTCATGGTCATAGGCATTCCTACAATCTCAACAAGAAACATGTTTCTGCACTTGCAAATATACTTAGAATTCCAAATAATGAGCCAGATCTGTAAGTCAATTGCTTTATTCTATGTCAAGGTAGCATTGCCTAATGTTCTCTGGTGTCACAGCATGTCTTTCATATGACATTCAGTATTCTTCTTTATTTATTATCTAGAACACTAGGAAGTTTTGTTGAGTCCAGCTTTGCAATTTATTCTACATAATGTAGTCTTAAACTCTCATGTTTCCATGTAACTCCTCACAATTTATTCATTCATCCATTTACTTGCTTTTTTTTGTGGTACTGCTGTTGAATGCAAACGATTCATCTATTGTCAACCTTTGCAAGCAAGAGTATGTAAGAAGCTCACTTTGTACAGTAAATATGGTCTAAGTCTGAAGCTATGCCAGAAGAAAAGTCTTTACACACATTGAGTGAGGCTTAGGCACTCAGCCAATACTCACTAAAACCTTGGTTGCTGTTCCCCACAACTGAATTGGGAATTTATCCTGTAGTAGTTAGTATCCCCATGTGTTCTTTACGAGCTTGATTCTTCTTATCTGATCAACATGCATTGGTTGCTAAACAATCAAGCTTGATCCTTCTTGTGACTGCCACTTTTGCTTTGTTTCCAATTTTTTTTTATTAGATGGTATCTTTTTCACATCTGATTCATACCTTATTTACCACTCACATCTAGTCTTCCAAATTACATTGATAGTTTCTGACACTACTATTAATGAGAAATGTTTAGCTCTTGGAAAGTCACCATCAGACTTTTATTGATTAAAGCCCACCCCAGTTTCCTTCCAAGGGTTAGGTGTTTAAGGTTTATCCCTCCCTTATTGTGTATTTGTTTGGTAAGTTTCCATGCCACTATTTGCCTTAAGTATGGACATTCTAATAGTAAGTAGCTTATGGTTTCCTCCATACAGCACAGGAGGCCAAGAGCTCTTGCCTTGTACTGTGGGATTATCTGCCAGCATGCCTGTCAGGTTCCGCTAACCATGGAGGCTCAGTCCACTGAGCAAATCCTTACATGGCATGCATAATGCCTATGAATGCAGCAGTACTGTCAAGAGCGCAGAATGTGTGAAACCAGGGGCAGGATCAGGGATGTGAGCGATGGGCGAGCAAGGGATCACTGGTCATGCCAGGGCAGGAGGGCAAGTGCCAGAGATAGGAGAAGGGGTTGGAAGACAAGTGCTAGGGTGAGCATGAGTCCCAGGGATGTGAGGGTAGGGTAGAAAATGAGCACTGGAGCGAGCATGAGTCTCAGGGGTGCACGAGTAGAGTAGAAGATGAGTGCTGGTGTGTAGCCGGTGGCTACAGCTAGAACAATCTTGCATGCTTCACACAGTAACTGAATCAGACCAAATATTGGATTTGACTAGATACATTATGAATACAAGATGTTGTCTTACATAATCTATGGACACACATCAAAAGCACATGTTGGTGTCCAAATATGCGTACAAATTACCTTGTGGGTTACACACCCCCTCTTTGGACCATTGTATGGTCTACACCTAGTAAGCTCATCCTGGTGTTATACGGGTTTTGTTGTATCACAACAGTGATAGTAGTTGTCAATTATTTATCTCTATATTGCAATGGGCAACAAGAGACGTCCATTTGAGCAGATATGCTGCTCAATATGAGCTTACTTGATTTGTTCCATGTACCCAATTGGGTACTAATGCTCGAGCAGATGCACTTGGCAATTACAGGCACCAATAGTGCATGATAGAGTCCAAAATCTGGTGTCAAATGATGCCATATATTACATGGTGTACAGATGTTACATTATTAAGTTATCTACATGCTGTGAAGCACAACACGTGTCAGTAAACATTTTGAGTGTATAACCTGATGTTACCTTGACTATATAACATTGACAAGGGCTTTTTAGCTGGTGGATCTCTGCCCATGTCCATCATCTTTGCTTCCTCCCCAGTTGCGACATTAATTGCGAAGGGGAGGGGCTCAGAGTCCTTCTTTGGTGAGGTTGTGAAACCTCCTGCAGCAGTTGCATCTACCATTTCACAATTGGTTAGTGCAATGTTAGCTGCTGCTCCAATAGAAGGCATCATACTGTGTGCCAGCATCTGTTTCCAGAGCTGATCCACATTCGGGTCCATCCCAATATAATAATTGAGGCTGATAGCCTCAGGGAACAGTTCCACCATGCTCTATTTAGTGCGCTTGAAAAGGAGGCAGTAATAGTCCTCCTTGCTCATCTCATGCCATCCATCCCATTGAGGGATAGCCATGGGTGTCCCATACACCTCAAGGCGCTCCAAGCACTCATTGTCAACCTCTCAAAAGATGTCCAAGGGCATCATGGGGTGATGGAACTGTTGTTCCAAGTAGACCACACCATAGATATAGGTGTGGTTGACCCACTTGACCAGGATGGGATTGTATAATAATATGCAAAGCGTGTCATCATCAGAGAAGTTTTATACCTGATCATCTGGTATGTGAACCTGGAAAATGCTGACTTGGGCCCCACATTGGCCCTTGAAGGGTTTTTTGTAGACTTTATTGAAGGTGTCCACTGCCTCACAATACAATCCCAGCTGCACTATAACAAGTGCTAGCTGATGAACCAGCATTGTCTTTCCTGCGCTGTTGGCACAGAGGGCCTGACAGAGGACAAACCCAAATAGGGTACACTAATGCATGTGGTAGGCATAGTCAACCACAATGCCTTGCCAGGTATTCTTCATTCTTGGTCTGCCAAAGATAAGCACATGTCATGCTAGCTGTTCAAGGTCAAACAGCATGTTTGGGTTGGGTGTGTGCATTATGCGCAGAGCAAAAGTCCCATCTTCCTTAATGTGCAGAAAGCGCAATGGAATCTGGTGATGCTCCACTAGTGGACAGTCCTCCGGTCCTTGCATTGGGTTGACCATATCTTGATACTCAGGGTCATCACACAACAATTTCATTGTGCAGTCCTGCAAGGACATGTTGCACTTTTGTGCAAACTCCTGAAGTTCAGTAAGCAGCATGTATGCAACAACATGGTTGTGATGCGGTACATGCAGATTCACATAATACTTATGAAGCTGTTCCAACTTGAATGGCGTGCTAGGAAATTCATGATAGGCAAATTTGTAGACCATCATGCCATGGATCTTAGCCTGCTGGCCATTACTAAACTTGAAGGCAGCTGCCTGATTAGCCTTGGTGCTGACAAACACAGTATTTGTCTGGTATGAATAATAGCAACAGGAGCCAATACTTCCATGGAAACATGAGTTGAGTTGCTCAACATCAAGCGGCCCTCAAATTTTTACCTCCAATCCATTGGGGATGCAGCTGAAGAAGTTGTTCTGCGCTTGGTGTGCTAGAGCAGCTGCTGCCTTGGCCTTGTTCAACTTTTTCTTGGCAATCTTTTTATTTTGTTGAATGCGCTGAAAGCACTGTGCAGGGATTTTGCCCTCCTCTTCCTCCTCCTCCTCCTCAGACTGTGACTCTCCATAGTTGCTGCCATTGTTGATGGAGGGTGCCTGTAACGTAGTTACAGGGTTTTGGTGAGTTCTTGATTCCTTAAGTGTCTCAAGTGCATAATACCCAGTTTTATAAAGAGAATGGTACTACACAAGTGTAGGGATGGTGGTCAAGGAAAGAAGACTAAAGAGTGGCTGTGCTACATATGACCAAATAGACTGGAACAGCCTACTCTGTTACAGTGCCTCATGATGTTTGCCTTTTTTGGCAGCTACAGTGGCCCCAATCCTGTCATACTGTGCAGGTGTGTGTGGGTCAGTGGGCATGACTGTTGGAATCCACCGACAAACCTCACGTGTTAGGGTGGCCAATGATGGCCAGCGTACGATTCCTTTATTCCACTGTCTGCTTTGACAACTTAACATATCACACAATCACACCATTGTATCATAGATCTATATATACTACACATACAGAACGACACCCTCAGTCACTTATACACGACTGAGGGTGAGTAACTCAATTATTATGAACATTACTAATACTTACGTCGTACCACAGACTAGAAATACTTACTATTCTGTATAGGTACGATCATGCAATTCAGTCACTTATACACGACTGAGGACTAGAAATACTTACTATTCTGTATAGGTTCTAACAGGCTATGGGCTCTTGCTGTCGCACCCTTTGAGGAAAGCAGAACAGAACAGATCCTATACACATCACACTCATCACCCCTT